>WYDI02024354.1:0-112370 GCA_009867235.2 Psittacus erithacus
GGGTTCAAACTTAAACAGGGGAAGTTTAGACTGGATATAAGGAAGAAGTTCTTTACTGTGAGGGTGGTGAGGCACTGCAATGGATTGCCCAGGGAAGTTGTGAATGCTCCATCCCTGGTGATGTTCAAGGCTGGGTTGGACAGAGCCTTGGGTGACGGTTTAGTGTGAGGTGTCCCTGCCCGTGTCAGGGGGGTTGGAACTAGATGATCTTAAGGTCCTTTCCAACCCTAACTATTCTATGATTCTATTCTATGATTCTAAGTCACTGCATATTAATGTGCGAAGTTTGGGGATTTAATTTCAGTTTAACTTCAGAAAGTAGCTCTGAGTTATTTCTAGGAAAAGAAATCCCAAACCCTGCTGGAAGATGAATATTTGGTTTGCAGATAGATATTAACGAATTTGAGTATTCATTTCTGTGATTTGTCATTGTGCTGACAAGAAAGACAAAGTGGCTACGCCGTGGAGGGGTGGCAGAGATCTTTATATAGGGGGCTTAAATATTGTTATTTAAGGTGCATTCCTTGTTAAATGCTGGAGTAATGCCAATGGGCAATATTAAAAAAAATGGTAGGCTCAGAAAAAACTTAATCAGCTTAAAATCGTAAGAATTAAAGGAATACATATGTATACGTATGTATATCTTTTTAGTTCTTGTTTACTGTCTGGGTTTTGAGACTGCTCAAATGCTTGAGACTGCTGTTTATGCTTGCAAGGTCTTTTCCTACACATTTCCTGCACATATGGTGTATCACCACTTTTTTATTATACTTGAAACCAGGTTCCCACGATATTACTCAGCAGAAGGCCCAAGGCTTTAAGAAAGTATGGTAAGGTACTTGGTAAAATCATGGAAGGTGGCAAGCTACTGTGGCTGCTTAAAGCATCTTTAATGGTGACACAAGTTGACTAGAGAGCTGGGTGGGGGAACAGGTAGATTTATTCTGAAAAATCATATTAACAGTGCTCCTGCAAGAAAAAAAGCTCTTGATGGGAGGTGCTAATTATTATTAATTGAACAATTTACAGATTATATGATTAGGATTGACCCACAATATTAAAACAGTAAATTACTTATAGAGTGGGCAAGACTACAATACAGGAAGTTGAATAAGTTAATAAATCAAAATTAATGGGTGTCTGGAACAATTACAGTCATTAGTGGAACTACAGTCACTTTAAATGTGTAAAGAGAAATTCATAAAAACTAATAACGTTCCCATAGAGCGGGATTTCTAGGGTTGAAACAGAGAAACAGATTACCCCAGACCCCACATTAGGTATTGAATGGGGGCATCAAATGGGGGTGCACCTATGGAGAGGAGACGCATCTCTCTGTGGCTTTCTTAAGGTGTCTCGGAGAATCTGCTTCCAAGCTGTATGCAATATGCACTTCTTCACAGAAGCCAATGACAATGAATGACTAAATACCTCTCTAGAGCAGGCTTTGATGTTATGTCCTCCCAGAGATTTGCAAAAAATGAATGACACTATTTAATGAGCCCAAATCCGGCTCCACACTCATAAAGGGCTTTTTAAAGTGCTCTGAAACTTGGAGAACCACTAATGGTTTAGAAGAATATACACCCCTGGGAGGGCTGCTGTTGGGACCCTGGGCTGCTGGTTGCTCATGTTGCTTTTGTTTTCCTATCAGACTGTGCTGGTACGGCCATTTTACTCCAGCTCAGTGCCAGGGCCTCAGTGCATAAGCCTTCCCTCTCCCTTCCTCTGAGCACAGCCATTCTCCACCTGGAAAAGTGATCATTTTCTGCACCATGGAAATGTTTTGCTGCCCATCACAAGAGGGGCCTCTCCCAGCAGGCCTGATTTGGAAGAGGGCTCAAACTATGATATGTGAGGTTCCCTCCTCGGGAAGGGAGAAGGGCTTGCACTCATGGGATGAGCTGTTTCTAATGCTAAGGACACAGGATCTTGTGTTCAAAGATGATCTTGCTCTTCAGCATGAAGCCATGGGTCCTGGTCACCTCTGGAAACCATGGCCACAGCTTCTGACATATAGGGATATGCGGTTATGTAAGGCTACTTTTGAGAAGAGACAGGGACAGGGACACAGTCTGAACCCACGGCAGGGCAAAAGGAGTAGCCTGCTATGGATCTGATCTCCCTTATTTGTGTTAGCTTATGTGAAAACCCAGTGAAGCCTTAACACCTCATCACCAGGAAACTGAAGATCTCCAGCCATTTTGTGTCCAGAAGCAAAGTTGTGCTCTGTTACTGAGGCAGATTTAATCAACAGGAACCAGTGCTGGAGGGCAGTAACAGATAAGGAGAGAAATTAGTCCCAGAGTCATTGTAATTAAAAACATCTGGGTGATGTCACCCTGCCTAAAAGGCCATTTTCATGAAGAGTTTGTGAGCACTTCTAAAATCCTCATACTAATTGGCAAGACCAAGCCTTTGCATTACATGCTACGCTTTTTTCCTGTGTGCGTGTGTGCGTGTCTATGCAATATTTATGGGTTTGTATATTCCCACAAATACAGTTTCCTTTCTTTTTCAGTGTTGGAAAACCAATGCCACTTAGGAATTTACAAGAACAAATTGATAGCCAGACTCCTCAGCAGATGGGAATGTTTAACAAATTTCTATATCCACTGGAGAGACTTCCCACAGATGTATCTTACCCAGGGACTTCAGCCAAGTTTTTATTTGTACATGGGGAAATGTTCTTTTTATATATGAAACTTCGCTTTTCACTGATGCTGAGCAGAAGCAAAGAAGATATTCCTCTCATCCCCACCTTCAACAAAGCAGAGTTGGCTGTGATGGATGCAATTCAGATGGAAAACGGACAGAGTTCAGGTTTTTTTCCCGGGATGTACAGGAGGACTTTCAACATCAGTACCCTTCAACCAGAGAATATGCCCTTCACCTTGTTTTTAAGTTAGGTGAAGACAAATATGCTACTTTAGGTCCAACACTGGAGTAGAAGTGAGTTTTCCACTAGGACACTGGGAGGGTTGAGCCAGGTGCTGGGCATGGGAAGGGATGTTGAGCTGGCGCTGATGGGAACTGGGTGCTGCCCTGCTTTTCTCCAGCATGGGAAAGAAAGGAGTCGCCATAGTCCGCATAGTCCGCACCCTCCCTGAATCTCTCCTGCATCCAAATCCCTGTCTGTCACACTAAGGGGACAAATGTAACCTGGTCTTCAACAGTTCTTGCCTTCTGGCTTTACTCCTCACCTCTGCCCACATCTTCAGGTGGCATCAAAAATCCCTTCTGTGTGAACTTGGGTCAGAGGTGCAGACAGGGTGGTGCTGAACAGGATGCTCTCATCAAGCTGCTGTAGTGCACAGGGATCATGACTTACCGTGCTGCCTTTTCAGTGACAAATGGCTTAGGGATGTGCCAAAGACTTCCCTGACAGAGAAACTGGCCAAAGCAGGTATAATCACACACAGGATTTTTTTCCTTTCCAAAAGTCAGTAAGACTTTCTGGTGAGGAAGAACTAATATGCTCAATGGCTTTTTATTATTATTTTAAATTATTTTTAATGGGCTTTTTATTATTCTTTTAATTACTAAGTTTCATTGACAGCCAACCTTGATTTTTATTGCTTATAGGACTTGTGTTGCCCCTGCCAATAACTACACTTCACAGCTTATTGGTTTGTTTTACTGTCTGAGCGAGAGTCATCCTCATTAATGTTAATGTGAGACTGTCAAATAAAAGGAAGCTCGGTCCTTTACCAGATGCTCTCCTTGTTATTTTATGGAATTCAATGCAGGGGAATGGATGCTTCTGTGCAAACTTACTGTGACTATGAGGACTGGTATGAGAGGGGCACTAAGGGTCACTGAGAGTTACTGCAAGATAGGCTGAACAGTAAAATGTCACCGACATCTCCCTTAATAGGCTGCTGCAGGAAATTTCAACTGCACTAAAATTAACCTGGGGTATTGTTTAAGCATCTTATCAGACTGACCTAATCTGCTTTTCCAGGTGTTTGTAACATAACCGTAGTTTTGGTATTTATCCATGCTGTGAAACTCTCTAAAACTCAGCAAACGTGTTAGGATGGAGATTGAGTTTTCTCCGTGTAAACATCTCTCTGGAGCAGAGAGGGTTTGCCTTGTCTTTGCTGTACAAGAGTATAAGGGGTTTTTTTTAGAGTGAGGCTGCTAAAACACATCCCAGGCTTGTTGCAACTGACTTTATGGTTCTCTGCAGCAGAGAACCTCATCCCTTTAGCTTCATATTTCCAGGAGCAGTCTCTAACATGCAGTGCTGTGTGCACTTGCAGTGCACTTGTGTGGCTTGCAGTGGTGTGTAACTGCCTGTGCCCCGGGCGCTGGCGGGATCCTCTGCAGCTCTGGAGCAAGCCTGAGGGCTGAGCACGCCACCGCTGATGGGTGGAAAAAATAGCAGCCACCCTGCAGATGTTTTAAACAAAAGGGTAGAAAAGAGCCACATGCTCTGACCTCTTTGCTGCAGTGTGCTCACCACATTGATTCTCCCAGCCCAAAGGAGAGCACATTTTGCAAAGTGCACAAATAGCAATCTCGGTAGCTGGGGCTGTTTTAAAGACTTCCTTTTCCTTTTCCTTTTCCTTTTCCTTTTCCTTTTCCTTTTCCTTTTCCTTTTCCTTTTCCTTTTCCTTTTCCTTTTCTTTTCCTTTTTCTTTTTCTCTTTCTTTTTCTTTTTCTTTTTCTTTTTTCTTTTTCCTTTTCCTTTTTCTTTTTCTTTTCCTTTTTCTTTTGTTTTTTTTCCTTTTCGTTTTCCTTTATCTCATTCTTTTTCTTTTTTATTTTTATTTTTCCTTTTCTTTTTCTTTTTCTTTTCCTTTTCCTTTTTCTTTTGTTTTTTTTCTGTTTGTTTTCCTTTATCTCATTCTTTTTCTTTTTTATTTTTATTTTTCCTTTTCCTTTTCTTTTTTCCTTTTCCTTTTTCTATTGTTTCTTTTTTTTTCTTTGTCTCTTTTTTCTTTTCTCTTTTTTTTTCTTTTTCTTTTTCCTTTTTTTCTTGTTCTTTTTCTTGCATGCAGTGTCTTGAAAGTATTTTAAGTTTTTGCTAAACAGAATACAGGTTTTCTTACAGAGGTCTGTATCAGATTTCCCACAAAGGGAAACCTCATCAGGCATTAAACAGAACAACTTCAGTTTGTATCAAAGTGTGTCATCAATACCATAAAAGCAACAGAGTGCATTTGGGTGAGGTCAGACACGCTGCCCTTTAACCAAGCTTCAAGACAAGCCAAGTGGCAGAAAAGTCCACCTATGCAAACCCTTAAAAGCAAAGAAGGGACTCGTTGGAAGGAGGGTTGTTGTCAGCCCTGTTGCCTGGTCCTGCTCTTCCTTCCCTTGCAGCCTTTGAAAGCCTCCTCTACAGAGGGGGTGAGGGTGTCCTGCCGGCAATGCCAGTGGCAAGGAGGGAGCAGGATTGTTGCTGCCCTGCCCTTCCAGAGCTAATTCCCACTGCTGGTCCCTGGGCTGACCGCAATGTATCCCATAAACCTAAGGAGGCCAAAGGATGCCCTTAGGACAGGCAGGGAGGGCTCGTTTGGCTGTGTTTGCTGGTTCACTCCCTCCCAAAGCAGCGGTGGATCAGAGGCACAGGGACCTAACTTCTGTCCAGCTCCAAAGCCTTGTAAAATGTAATAGACCAGATCAAAGGCCTCAGCAGCTTAATAGCCACTTCCCTCCTTCCCTCCTAGCTTTTTGCTAAGCTGGTACTGGGAGCGCAAACCTGAACCAACAGGTTGAGACCAAAATCATATGTTTTCATGGGGAATCACGTTAGTGCTTCAGCAACCAGGCAAAAAAAACCCAAGACCAACAATTTGCTGAGCACAACAGCTTACTAGTTATTAGGCATGTACAAACTTGAGGAAGTGGCTGCTCCTGCAGTCTCCAGCTTTCCTCACTGGAAGAGGGCTGGGGAGGTGGCAGGGCTTTTGCTGCCCTTTGCATTGTTCATCAGTCTCAACCCTTCCCACTTTGGTGCTGCAAACAGGCAGGATCTGGAATACAACCTTTCTAACAGCAAAGCACTATGCAGGCTGGCGGCCATACACTGAAGGAAAAAGAGATGAAACCACACTTCCTTGTCACTGGAATGAACTTGAAGTGTCCAGGCTGGTGCGTCGGACTCAAGGGGTCTCTAACAGGGGTGAAGTGCTGTCATTACTGCACAGCATGGCTCTCAGGAGCAATGCCTATCTCACACCTTACCGGTTTCCCATGCTTCCTTGTGTTACGTCTGAATAACTTTACCAGGGGGGCTATTGCCAAACAGCTTATTGATCATATTGGCTGATGCAGATGCTATTGAAGGGTTTTAAACTATGAAACACCACCAGTATTTCCAATGTGCTTGTCAGGCTGCACTGGAAACAATAAGTGAACCTCTTAAAAATAACCTTTTTTTCACTGAAAATAAAGGTGTGGGACAGCTTAGACCCACAGTGCAAGGTGACAAGTCACCATCAGATGAACAAGATCGGGATTTACGCAAAACTGGCATGAGATTTCCCATGAATATTCATTCTCATTTAAAAAGTGACTTTACATTGGCCATTCTGAGATAGTTGTTGTCTCTGGAGAAGATTATCCACTTACGGATCCTGGCTAACTCTCATTGGCCTTGAATTTTCTAAAAGCAAATTTCCTTTGCAGTGAGTTTCCAAGTAAGCCTGTTTTGGTTTTTGTCAGAGATGGGAATAGTGAACAGTGCCTGGGCAGGACCCCATCGGCTGCAATAGCCCTTGGCTCTTTTGGCAATGTTGATCTTGTCTTGGGCCCTCAGAAGTGTATCTGGGGTAAGTGCTGAGGTCACTGCTCTGATCGGACATCTTCCCCCTGTAGATTCCCACAGTGCACACACCTGTACAAACACACATGTACATACATCACAAGTGCAAGGGCTGGCAGATGTGGCAGGTAGTTATTTGGAAGTACCCCATTAGAGGGCTGAGCCTGAAGGAGAATGTCACAAAGGGCCATGGAGTCAGTGGCTGAGAGCAACATGTATGAAGGCCCTTCAAAATACAGTTTTGCCAGAAGTGTCTTACTGTCAGCTATTGACCTACTGTGGCCACCTTCAACCAGTAGACACCACCTATACAAAAGACACCTCAGTGAAAACCTGGTTAACTTTGTGTCCCTACAGCTTGTGGTGGAGCCAGCAGGAGGGGGATGATGATGTCCTGGTGGTGACGGTACATCTCTGTGTAATGGCACACAGATGCTTTGTACTCCAAAGGGTGCTCCCCCCTCTGCCTCACACGGACCAAGAGCAAGACTTCCAAAGCTGGGGTATGGGTAAGGCTTTTTACCATGTTAGCGAAGGGAACTGAGGGCAAGAAATTATGGCTGCTGCTACCTGTCTGAATTTGGAAGGAAGTCATCTTGGTATCAGGTTCCTCCGATATCAAAAAATCCTCTGATTTTTTCCAATTTCATGCAACAAAGTTGTTTTTTTTCCAAAAAGGGACATTAGAATTTAGGTTAATAACTAGTAACAGTGCTGGGTTAGGGCTCTGTCCAAATACTGTGCTCAGGCTGAGTAAGACCTCTTGGCTAGGCAGTGGTGTTGCCCCTAATACCCAGGAGCATTACACAAATGGAAACATGGGACACAGATGAAATTACCTTCTCTGGAGGAGGCTGGTTGCCAGCATGCAGATACCCAAGTCCAGCCTCCTGGAAGGTCCAGCCTGTTGTGTAGGAAGGTCATTTCCATCAATCACTCCATCAAAGCTGGAGATCATCAAATGCTAGAGGTGCTGGACATACTCTGGAGGCCCCACTCACTCTCTCCCCACTCCTCCCATCTGCCTCGCAGGTGGTGGCAGCTCTGGCAGCCGCTGGGAGCACATTGGGTCTAAACATTTCCAAGCTGCTGTTAAGAGCCTGTTCGCATTAGAACAGGGGAAACGGTGCCACACAGCAAACAAAAGAGCTCCCTCAAAGCTTGTAGTGCTCTCCAGCTTGGCTGCAGGTGGACTGGTTACAGAAATCACCTCCAGTGGGTTCCGAGGTGCCTTCAGGAGTGAGAATTAATGAGCTGTTTCTTCTTACAGCCCATGAAACAAGGGGCAGCTCATCAGAGAGACCTGAGCCCACTCCCAGCTAACAACTCTACCGCACAGCAGCTATCCCATCTGCCCTCCTTGTACGTTTGTGTGGGGACTGTGTGCAGTGGGGCAGCCTGCCCTGAGCACAACCCTGTGCCAGCCCTTCACACCTGCCTGCTCTGTGCTCAAAGCCAAAAAGCTCATCCCACCCACCTGTACTTTTGCAGTTGCACCCTGGATCCTGCAGGAATGCTGCTCCTGGGGCTAGTCCCTGCACTGTGGCCCCTTGTTGTGCTGCTTCCCTGAGCTCCTTGGGGGCAAAGTTGTCTGAAGAGTGTGAATTGCTGGGACTGTATTTGTGCATTTAGGGAGAGAAATTAGTTGTTTGGGTGAGCATGGTGTTATTAACCAGCTTGTTCAAGGTTTATGGTGCTTTGGCTTGTTCCTATACAGCATGCCTATAGGCAGCTCAGTCAACTAGGACAAAATACAGCACAGCTTATCAGCAACAGGCACGTGCCTCCAGAAATTACACCTTATTCCCTTGCTCATGGTGTCAGAGCAGGGACCAGCTGCAGCCATGTATGTTGGACCATGAGTTGCTAAAAACATGGGTCAGCCTCTGCTCGGATGCCTGGGGAATGAAAGGGGTTTGCAGAGCTGCCAGCCCTGTCAGCATCTCTCTTGGGCTGGTCCTACCGCAGACTGCAGCAAGCCCAAGTAGGGAACCCAGGGGGAAGGATGCGAGGAAAGGCACCTGAGGACATTCCCCCTGCAATGCATTTTCCTTGGGCTATCACTGTAAGTTGGTAATTTGGGTTGCAAGTTTGGGTTTGTTTGGGGTTTTTTTTTAATGCTTACATCATTAATAAAGAACATTTGCAGGGCTCAGTTTTTAACAGAAAAGCAAAGCAATTTCGCAGGGTGTTGCCAGCCCTACCCACTCAACTACTTTTAGCTCTAAAAGACCTTATCAAGTTGAACACAACTGACAGGTCATACTTTGAGGAAGTGAGCCAAAAAGGTTTTCACTATTTAGCTGGGTAAATTCGAGTGTGAGCAGTTTAACCGCCAAAGCATCCTCCTCATCTTCTCCTCACATGCCTTTTAAAATTGGTTTTATAAAGGACAGAATGTAGCTTGGCTATTTGTGCACTGAAACGTGAGTAAAATGCCACATTTTCTACCGCATTATAAATAGATGGGAGATCATTTGGTAAAAGGTAACCGGGGGGGACAAGGAAAGAAAACCCCCAAAGGTGAATTCCATCAGTGTTTCCAGGCTCCACTTCCACTGTTGTGCAATTAAGTCCAATTCAGTTGATGCATTGGTTACCCAAAATGGAAAGACAGAAGGTTTATATTGCGTTCCATTATTACGGGTATGATGAAAGTACCACAGGACCCCATCCCTGACAGAAACCTCTATTGTCTGAGACACAAAGCTGAGTAACAAACACAGTCCCTGGGGGAGGTTCTCAGCTGGTATAAATTATCACAGCAATTAATGTGCTATTCTGAAGTATGACAATTTACAACAGATGATAATCTTCCTCCTGGCCTGGAAGAAATACCGATTGCAGCACACGATTCGATAAAGCTAGCTACAATTGCAAACTGCTGTGATTTACACGCTCTGTTAAAAACCTTCTCTGCCACGTTGCTCTGAGTTAAGAAGTGTAAGTGCAACATTTAGGTTCTCCCTCGTACTTAAAACAGGCATCTGCTGAGCACCTATTTTTCAGGTGCAGCCAGCAGCTTTTAGGCAGCCTGGCTGTGCCCTGGAGATCAAACCTTCCTGTGCTGCCATGCTGCCTGGTGTCATGGGCATCTGCTGCTCTGGAGGTACAGGGTTTTCCAGGTGCTGCCCTGAGGAGTCTCTGAGATGATATTTGGAAATGGGATGGGAATGTAGCAGCAAAGATGTGTTTCTGCAGTTGCGTCATGGCCTGAAGGATGAGGTTTGTGGGAAACCTGTCTGGGTTCTCCACCTTAGCACAGTAGCTGCCAACCATTGCCTTCTCCTTGCCTCGCAGGTTACTCTAATCCAACGCCTCGGGCATGTGAGCATTTATCTGTTATTACTTTTGTTACCCTGTTTGGGCTTCGCTGCATGTAGGAAGCCAACATGATCTCTACCACGGCTGGAATACTCCTGTCTCTCCAGAAGCAGAGATGAAGGCTCTTGAGGACCTATGCATTTTTTAAAGAGAGGCATAGAGAGCTTCCACAACATCTAAAGGAGGAATTTCAGGATCTGGTTGTAGATTTAACATTTTTGTCTTCTGTTTGACCATATAGCAGCCTTCCAGTACCTAAAAGGGGCCTACAAGAAATCTGGAGAGGGACATGTTACAAAGGCACGTAGTGGCAGGACAAGGGGGGGTGGTTTCAAACTGAAAGAGGGGTGATTTAGATTAGATATTAGAAAGAAGTTCTTTACTGTGAGGTTGATGAGGCCCTGGCACAGGTTGCCCAGAGAAGCTGTGGCCACCCTATCCCTGGCAGTGTTCAAGGCCAGGCTGGACAGGGCTTGCAGTAACTTGGTGTAGTGGAAGGTGTCCGGGCCCATGGCAGGGGGGTCAGAACTAGGTGATCTTTAAGGTCCCTTCCAATCCAAACCATTCTATGATTTAGGCACCAGAATGATCTAAATCCATCTTTAACAAAGTGATTCTGGTTTTTTTCCTTTGTGGGGGTGAGCCACTATTGTTCCTTCTGTACACATATGCCTTCAAACTGATGAATTACACTGTGGAAACTCAAGAGTGCAGACCCCGCGCATGTACTTTGCATTTAGCACAGATATGCACCAGGTTAACTCCTGACTTGATTTTTTTTTAGCCTGGAGATGTTCCAGATGCCACTCCTGTTACACACGTGCAATGGAAACGGGATTTCTTTATCTGGTTAAGCACTTTTGGATCCTCCCAGATGTAGACATTACTATTATAATAACGGTTATGGTAATTTTCAAGGTAGGTGATAAATCTATTGCTTAATCCATCTCTTCCTTAATTAGACAGCAAGTACAACATCACTATCTGGAATAGAAGGAGACTCAAATGAGATCAGTTTTTAAAATCTAAAATTCAAGTTATCTTTTCCTTTGTGAATATGGAGGGAGGAAAATGATGACTGTTTAAAAATAACAAACTCCAGTGATTTATCTGGTATCTTCTTGCCTTATCAAGAACCCACAGATTCAAACTGCAGAAGCCTTAGTGGACCCAGTGGAGAAAAGCCTTAGGTTTAATCCTACCAGGCATTTTAAAACCATGAGGTGATACAGAGCACATATTTTAGAAGGCAAAATGAAATGCTTAATCTTCATCAGTTAAACAAAGGCCACTCCAATAACACAGAAGATTATATAGCTTTGAGGAGAAGGTTTAAGTGGTTACTGCAATGCAGCTAAACTGTGATGATGAGAACTGGGAACAGGAGATGTGAGCAGGGGTTTTGGATTTGAATCAACATCTGTGAGTCAGTCCATGTGAAACCTAGACCTGACTGTGTAAGTTGAGATTCGGGCTCACTCAGGGACCTCTTCTGCATCAATGGCCCAAAGTGCTTCAATAACCTGAAAGGAGCAAGATGAGCTCCGTGTGTCCCCATAATGCTAAAGCAGGGGTCAAAGCAATGGAGGGGAGGTAGCTTGGCTAGTATAGCTTGTATGGTGATGGACTGGTGCTCATGCTCTCTATTTCTGTCTTATCACCTTCATTTTAATTTGTTGAAAATAATTCTTTTGTAAAGATTTTGCATCTAACCTTCCTCTTTTTGAAGAAGCCTTTCAGATGCTGGCTTAGAGGTCTCCTGCCCATGCACTGCAAACCTTGTAGAGAGCTCTGCAGTCATGCCAATGGCTTCTAGATTAGTATTATTATTACCATGCACTTGGCATCTGTCATGGTTTAAGCCTAGTCAGCCATGCAGATTCTCTCACTCCTCACCCCCTTCTTCCCCCCCCCCCCAGCTCCAGAGGGATGGGAAGGAGAATCGAAAGAATGTGACTTGCATGGGTTGAGATAAGAACAGTCCAGTAACTAAGGTATAACACAAACCGCTGCTGCTGCCACCAATAATAATAATGATAAGGGAAATAACAAGGGAAGAGAATACAACCGCTCACCACCCATCAACCGATACCCAGCCTGGCTGAGCAGTGATCCAGCCCTTCCGGGTAACTGCCCCCAGTTTATATAGTGGGCATGATGTGCTGTGGTATGGAATACCTCTTTGGTCAGTTTGGGTCAGGTGTTCTGTTTCTGCTTCCTCTCGGCTTCCCCTCCTCCCTGGCAGAGCATGAGGCTCAGAAAGTCCTCGGTCAGAGTAAACATTACTGAGCAGCAACTGAAAACATTGGTGTTATCAGAGCTGTTCCCAGGCCAAAAGTCAAAAACATAGCAGTGCACCAGCTACTAAGAAGGAGAAAAATGACTGCTACTGCTGAACCCAGGACAGTATCAAACCTATACGAGCTGCTTACTCAAAAGGGCTTAGACTAGAGAATAAATTACAGTTTTTACAGGGGAAAAAAAGAAAAGAGCAAGTCAATCAGTTTAAAATTTCACCCAGTTCTAGCAAGCAGAGTATTTGCAAGCACTGCGACTTTTTATTCCATGAACTTTAAACGGGATGTGTTTGAAGCTGGGCTGTGGCTGCAGCTCAGCCTTTCCTCTCTTAGTTTTCACTGCTGTAAACTTTTTTCATCCAGTTAAAAAAATAAGTGCTTTCTATACCCAAATTGAACTGTTTGTCAGACTCTGAGCGCCTCTGATGCAACAAGTGGCTTTAAGAAGAGAGTGGTATGCATTTGGGGTATTTTTAGCTGATTTGCAACATAACAAGCGGCTTATGTCTGTGGCCTTAACTGTGAGTGGCAGGGGCTTGTCACTCATAAAGCCTTATCTGATGCAGAAGGCTTCCTCCATCTGGAGCTTCTCTGTTCTGCCAACTTTTATCCTACTGTGGAGAAGCTGTAAAGATTGGATCATTAATTAATAATATCCTAAGGATATTGTCTTAAGCCAGTACAGTAAAACAAAGAACTGATTTATTGAGTTGCTTCTTTTTCCTGCCTTAAAAGACTTTAAAACACTCTCTTCCTCCCCTCCCCCAGCCAAAAAAATCCACACAAAACCAGAAAAAACCCCAAACAAACCAAATCCCAGAAGTTTTGTTGTAGCGGTGAAATCTAGACCTAGTGAAACCACTGCATGTGCTTGAGGGTGGCAGAAGAGAGGGACCTCCCAACCTCTTGCTTCCCCCTCTGCCAGAAACAGTGCATATAAAACAGTTAAGCTAGTTTATACAAGAATGTCTGCAAGCTGGACTGAAAGCAGCACACAGTGCTGCCTCAACAGCAGCCCCTGGGACTGAGGACACAGGGCTGCTGGCTGTCTCCCTGGCTAGGATGGACACATTCAGTCAGGTCAGCCTCTGCAGAAGTGCATCTTTTGGAGAGGATGTGCAGGTTAATGGCAGCCATAGACCTTCCTCCCACAGCCACCAATTATTTTTTTCAGGAGAGCTACTTTTAATTTATATCAGCTTAACTCAGATCAAACTCAGGACTGGCATGTCAATAAACCTATGGACAACTGTCCTGATGGGTTATGTATTGGTGCCCTTTTACATAGACCTTACTGCGTTTGTTTCATTTACCAACATAACCATCTGTCATTAGCATCCAGATGAGGGTATTAGAAGAGGAAAATTACCATGACATATCAGAGGTGACATTCAAATACAAAGTCCCCATCATTTTCTGTCTCAAATTCTGCAATTACAAAAAATGAGCCCATTACGTGCTGGGGGTGCTTTCAAACTGCAGGGCAGCCTTGCAGGCAGGGAGTGCGGCAATAACATGAGCTGCACTTTGTGTTCAAACAATGTTTGACAGCATTAAATATAACATAGGCTCATCTAACCTTCATGTCTCCATTCAGGTGCCTGACAATGGCAGCAGCATTGTTTCATTATAGATTGAAGTGCATTTTCCTTTTCTTTTGACAGGCTTTTCTTTCCCCTTCAGAGCACACTGGAGAGATCCAGACGTGGGGTTTTTGGTGTATTGAGACAGCTGGGGGTATTTTCTCATCTCTCTTGTCTTTCCCACGGCACGGGCTGTCCCCTGCAGCCAGCCACATGAGCTCAGGATCTCTGTGGCCCCATCTGGGGCTGAGCCTCCTGCTCCTGTTTTGAGGGCAGCATTGAGTATTTGGTGAGTGGTGAGGGGCTGTTTGGAGGGAATGAGAAATGAAGGTGCAACAGATCTGCCACAGTGGTGCTATGTGACTTTTCATGGGACCAGCAGTGGCAAGGAGGGGAGGGAGGACAGAATCCAGGGCCCTGTATGGCTGCGGGTTAATCTATCCTGACAGTAGAGCTGTTAAGGTGTCTTTGCTTAATGGGACCCGGGGATAATTGGATTTAGCAGTCAGGGCCAAGCTGTGAATCCCCGGGGCAAAGGGGCTGGAAACTGGGATTTCCCCCTCGTGGGGAGAGGTGGGGGGTGGGGGTGGGTGGAGTCAGGGTGTCTGCGTGGCCGGGATATGACTGGGGAGAGGGCTACAGCCCCTCTGCTTTCTGCAGAGCTTGGGGTAATGAGCCAGAACCCGCAGCTCCCTCCTCAGGGTGAAATTCCTTTCCACATCACCTTAGCTCGCCCCCTCTCATCTTGGATGACTTTGTTTCCCTTAATGGTTAATCTCAGAGGAATATTTTAAGGAAAAAAAAAATCATATTGATATGAAATTATTTTTTCTTTTTTAATTGTAGTCTTGTACAGCATTTCCAACCATCCTTAGGAAATAATGAAAGGTACAAAAGTCAGAGTGAAATGAAAGATGAAACACAATTATACCAAAAAGCAATTTAAAATGCAAATCTGCCGGCGAAACTGCAAGCCCCTAATTGCGATGTTCCCTCTTATCGTGC
Organism: Psittacus erithacus; assembly: GCA_009867235.2. NCBI lineage: Eukaryota > Metazoa > Chordata > Aves > Psittaciformes > Psittacidae > Psittacus > Psittacus erithacus. The sequence goes on from WYDI02024354.1 coordinate 14,982, forward strand.
TTCAAAAGCTCTGCGTGCTACCTTCCTCCCTCCGGGAAGGGCCTCAGCCGCGGCTGTGCTGCCACACTCTGACCTCTCCAGTGAAATACTGGTGACCCGAAATAAAACCGAGAGGAGAGAGGGAAAGGAGGGGGCCGAGGCACCTTCACCCCCCAAACCCTGCGGTCGGTGGCATGCGCATCCCATGGACAAGGGTGAGAGTGAAGCTTCACGGGGCAAGGTGTGGATGTGTAGGTCTGGAGAATGCCAGCCTTCTGTGTGTCAGTCTTTAACGGCAAAAAAACTTAATTGCACTTAAAAAAGAGTTTAGGTGAGAAATTCAAAAACAGCTATTGAGACACCTTTGCCCAGAGCCTGGGAAGTGAAGACATAACAGGAATGTATTTAGTTGCTGAGCAAAACGTCTATAGCTCAGGAAAGCTGGTCATGGGGCCTGAAATTCCTGGTTGGGCTGTATAGAAGGCAGCACTGATGTACTGCATGTGCCACCGTGGCCTCCTGGCCAGCACTTCTCCCCTCCTGGAAGCAGAGGGGTGTCTCTGGTGTCCCCTCCCCTGGTTTAACACAAGTATTGCTGTAGAGGTGCCAGTCTTTGCCAGGTAGCAGATGGATATGTGGCCACATTCTGGCCATTAAAGATGTCCTCAAGGATATCAAGGAGGCAATTACGCCTCATGGTCCCAGGTAGGCTGGCCCTTCATGAACATGTCTAAGTGCTTTCTGAAGCTGTTTGTACTTTAACCCTTGCAATAACTCTGTGCAATTAATCCCCATGGTTTTACTGTGATTTCTTGCATGGCCTTGGAGGGTCCTGGACCAGGCTTTGGCTCAGCATCTCACTGGGAATTCAGAGGAACTGGGTATTTCAACCTGTTCGGGCTCTGGTCTGCTTTTTAGGGTTGCATCCTGCATAGCTGCTTTTCCGCTGCATGGGGCTGAGTTCCTTCTGTGATTCCCCACAATCTTCATATGAGCAAGATGAAGGCTTCACAGCCTCTATGCTAGTTGTTACGGGATAGATTTGTCACTGCAAGGCATCAGGATGTTCTAAAACAGTTTGTTCCTACGGATGGTGGCTTGGGTCTTCCTCTGGGTTCACGTGAGCTGGGGGACACTTGTGACACAGCCAGTCCCACACTATTTTGGTCTGTGGTGGAGAGGGGACAGGGCTTTGCAGACAGACTGGCATATGTGTTACTATCCAGGCTGCTTTGGGTAAAATGACTGTTGCTTGGCACATGCAGCTTTGTTTAGCTGCATGAACAGCTTGCTCGGCAGGTATGGTGCCAGCTGGACACATGGTTACAAATGTAAGCACAAGGAAGAGGCAGTTGCATAATCCAAGAATCAAAACCTGATTGTTAATGGCCAGAGTGTGTTGCCTGAGCTGAGATATATGCTGAGATCTTGAATTATTAATGCAGCCTTATGCTGGAGATGTGTATTCAATGTGGAAACTTTTGGTGTTACCACCTGCTGGTGACCTTTTTGAGTTGCATTTTGCCAATCTCAAACTTGATCTGTACTTCCCTGAACCAAGTCTCACATTTTCTCTGGAAATACTTATATAGCACTGTTTACTTTGTGACTTAATGATATGGTTTAATGTGGCACATCATTATTATTACTACTGTTACTGTGCCCCTAAAGCACTGTGGCATTGCCTGGAGTCCTCATCCTGCAAGGGATGGCCAGGAGGGTGGCAGCATCACCTTAAGGACTAAAGCTTAAGCAGATTAAAGCAGCAGATTAAAAGTTTCAAAATGAGCTTCCAAATGTTATTCCTGCCCTGAGCCTGAGTTGTGGTACCCATTCTAACACAGGCATCACCGCAGTCCTGAAAGCTTCTAATGGCTTTCATCCGAAGGTCTCAGAAAGCCAGCCACAATGCATAAACACTAGTTAGAATCTATTCATGAAGCCAAAACATGGCATCCTTATTTCATGTAGATGTGTGAAGGCAGCAGGCACCTGCTCTCATGCTAGCTGTGATGTGACTCAAGTTTTAGAGCTGGAGGTTGGGTGCTTACATACAGTCAAGGGAGCTGCAGCCGCTGGTCGTGGCTTGACAGCAGCAGAGCTGAACGAAGATTATTTATTTCCACTTAGCAGAACCATAATGAAAAACGTCTTGCCTCAGACAGGCACGGTGCTCACCTGGCTCTTTCTGCGCTGATGGATGGGAAAGCGAATGAGGTTTTACTTGCTTGCAGAAAAAAACATCCACAAAGAAAGCCAGCCTGAGCTCACCTCACTGGAAGGGCTGCCAGGGACTTTTAACACTGGGTTTTGGGGGTAGGGCAGTAGTGAAGCAATCATCATCTGAATGCATGCATACAGTAAAATGGGTATATTTCCTAAATGGTCTCTTTTAAAGCAAAACTGAGTAGTAAGTAGGAATGATTCCCTGCAGGCTGGCAGAAGGACACAGTTGGTATCACACGTTTTAGCAGCTGGCATGTTAATGAGGCCATTTTTATTGAAATGAGCTAAATATTATTAACATTTGTGGACTCCCAACTGATTTCTGAAGCATTTATTGAACTTCAAAAAGTGCTTCAAGAATCAATTAAAAATAGTTTTTTAGATATGATAGAAAGAAGACCAAAGGAAATTGCGCCGTCACGTTTATGTTTACCTGAACAGATCTTACCTTTGTGTCACTGACTTTAAACAGTTTCCTCTCTTTCTGCCTTTCTGCACTCTAAATAATGCTGAAAAATATCTCTTTTGAGGAAGCAATGAGGTAGTCTGTAGCCAAGATGATTTTGTTAGTGTGGGCTCTCTCCTGCATGGGAAGATGGTTGGCGTGTGGTTGAAAGTGAATAAATAGCTTCATTATACAGTGATTGTGCTTGGCCATATTCACCAGTGAACTTAAAGTGTATTTAAATTACTAACTAAATTATTAATTAAAATATTAAAAAAACTTTAGAAAGGAAGAAAGCTATGAAGAGCTGTCTGGCTTGGCATTGGACAAGGGGGTAGATGGCAAACAGTGCTTCCCATTTATCCTCTCCCCTAGGCAGGTGTAGGGGGAACCCATGAGCTTTGATGTGTTCTGGGAAGCCTGAGCAGCCAGCTCTGGCAGCAGTGGTGAGGAGGTGCCTGCCAGGCATCTAGTGGTTCAGCATGCCCAACTCCACCATGGCACTGGGAGGTGAGGTGCTGCCAGCTCCTCAGCTGCTTCTCTCAGCTATGTGAGAGCTTGATATTTAAAGCATTGTGACAAGCTCTAGTATCTTCAAGACAGAGTCAATTATCTGGTGCTAAGGTGAGGGGCTTGTTGGTAAAGACAAATATTTAGAGGAAAAATCAAGCCACGTTCTTGAAAACGACATTAATCTAACCAAAGTGTCAGCCCACAGATGCCAGCGGAGTCATTACTCCAAGCTGAAACAACAACCTTTGCAATTTTATTTCCCTTGTTTTGTATTTTTTGTCACAGCAGGTATTTGTTGCCTGCAAATATGTGTAACATTCATCAAAGCAGTCAAAGTTTGCCCCGAGCCTTGTTGGCGCATTAGGGTGCAAAAGCCATGCACGCCAAGGGCATCCTCCAAGTCATGGGCTAGCAGTGTCCCATACAGCTGCTACAGGCCGGGGTGAGTTCAGAGAAAGGGATGGCTGGTTTGTTGAAATAAATCTGAATAAGGATGGACAGGCCATCCTCTGCCCTCCCTGGGGTGCTGCAGGTGCTATCAGACATTCTTTATGGCCAGAGCAGAAACCTGCTCATCAGCAAGGCTCCCAGGAAAGCACTGAACACTGCTGGAGGGACTGACACAAAAAACTAGAGTGGGAATTTTAGTCCTTACCCTAAGTGCGTCTTGCTTGTTTACTAATGAACCCAGCCTCTGGCAGAGAAATGCTGTTGGCTCCACTTAGCAGCAGCTCTGCGGAGGAAGGCAAAGTGTTAGAGTATGATCTATGGTGACGTACCTAAAATACGGGCTGTTAGGTCTGCCTGCAGTCTGTGAGACCGCAGCGTGTCACAAATGTGCAACTGTGCAGCAGCTAAAATGAGCAGTGTTTCTGTTTCTGTACCCGTTCCAAAAAGTTGTATCACTGCTTCTAGTTTCATCTCGTATCTAACCTGACAATTACTGGCCACTAGGATGATAAGTTTTTTCATTGGTTTCCTTTGAAAGAAGCAAAAAAGACAACAAAATAAGCCCTCAAAACAAGCAAAAAGGTCCCACAGTGAAAGCACAGCAAGTGCAAAAATAAATCAGTAGGCAAAAAAAAGACTACTTATTGTATAAATATGCCTAGGAGTGGTTGGGGTTTTTTTTCTCATTTGACTTGAATCCCTTCCCAAACTTTAAAAATACCCTAGTTGGAAGGAAGGAGAAGGAAACCAGAAGAAGCAGCCTGTCACTCTGGTGCCTTTGATAGCAAACCTGCACTTTTCCCAACTGCCAGGCCATCACGCAGTTGGCGCTTAGGTGATAGGGGTGTGACATGCAAGCGAAGGAGGCCAGAGCTCACTAGGTGGTGAAGAAAGGAGCTTTTTCCACTCTTAAATGCTGGAGACATAAGCCTGGAAGGCCAGGATTGTGTGGAGGAAAGGAGGTGAGCAGCACTGGTGTGGGCTGGAGCTGGGGCAGCAGCATGGAGAGGCGCAGGCTCATCCTGCTAACAGAGAGAAATGTCCTCCACCGGCTTCCATCACCCATCCTTGCTGATGGTGTGCCCTGTATTAGCCATTGGGGGTAATGGTGTGACACTGAAACAGGCTTACATGCAGAACTCTGCATGGAGGTTTTGGGGACCCAGATCATGGCTGACAAAGTCAGCAAACTAGAGCTGATGTAGGAGAAATTAGTTTACATTTCTTCACTCTTCTGAGTCCAGTTTTGTCATATGGAAAGGAAACATGGATAATGCAGTTACCTAAGTTAATTGCTACACACTAATCTCCATTATTTAGCCCTGTGGCAAAATCTGATTTACCTGCTTGTTGTCTTTGAGCCTGCGCAATTGCTTCAAGCTTCATCCAGGGAGGAATTTAGCCTTTTACTGTTATGAAAATCATGGACTGTTTCTCAGTATGTGAGACCTTGATAAAGTGCATGCTGGCAGTGTGTGCTTGCAGCCCAGAAAGCCAACCGTATGCTGAGCTGCATCAAAAGGAGTATAACCAGCAGGTTGAGGGAGGTGATTCTACCCCTCTGCTCTGCTTTGGTGAGACCCCACATGCAGTACTGTGTTCAGCTCTGGGCCCCCAACACAAGAGGGATGGGGAGCTGCTTCAGCAAGTCCAGAGGAGAGCCAAGAAGATGATCAGGGGGCTGGAGCACCTCTCCTGTGAGGACGGGCTGAGAGACCTGGGCTTGTTCAGCCTGGAGAAGAGAAGGCTCCAGGGAGACCTTAGAGCAGCTTCCAGTGCCTAAAGGGAGACTACAGGATATCTGGAGAGGGATATTTTATAAGAGCATGTAGTGATAGGACAAGGGAGAAAGGCTTTAAACTGAAAGAAGGCAGGTTTAGAGTAGATATTAGGAAGAAATTCTTCACTGTGAGGGGTGGTGAGGCACTGGAACAGGCTGCCTAGGGAAGTTGTGACTGCACCATCTCTGGCAGTGTTTAAGGCCAGGCTGGATGGGGCTTTCAGCAACCTGGTCTAGTGGAAGGTGTCACTGTCCATGGCCAAGGGTTGAAATTAGATGATCTTTAAGGTCCCTTCCAAATCTAACCAGTCAATGATTATTTCCTATTGGGCACAGACACACACGTGGGTACCCAAGGTGCGCTTCAGTTTCTCACTCTGCCACCCCTCTGTGAATTATCCCTGTATTTGTGTTTAGCATTTCTTTAAATAGTCCAGGATCAGTGTTCCAGCTGGCATAATCTGACCTCTTTTCACTAATACCGCTGCCATTCTGCTGATGCAGCACCTCTGTGGATCTTGATAATTCTCTTTAAAATATAGATTCAAAATACCTTTAAAATGCTTTATGAGTACTTTCTGAACAACAAGCAACTTTCTTCTAACTTCTTTTTGCTGAGTTCACATTACTGGTTCAATTTGCAGGACAGGGACAGCCTGCAGGTAAGCTTGCTAAATGAGGACTACAAGCATCACCATGGCAGAAATCAATCCAAGATGTGCTTGTGGCTGTGCTGCAATTTCAGTGCATGAGCAATTAACACATTTAAATAAAAAGACCAGTTGAGGTGTTTGTTGATAGAGGCAATATTCAAAAGCTCCATAAATTAATCCCTGGGTAGGGGTGGGGCTCCCCAAACCCAGGGGCTGCTGTGGGGTTGAAGGCTGGGCAGAGGTTAAAGCTGGCTCCAGCTCCAGCATCGTGCAACCAGGCACAAATTCAGTGGGTCTGTTGGTTTTAACAGTACTTAGACAACCTGTGTAGGTCTCTTTAGATGTTGAATGGTTTTATGGCAGCTCCTGCCCGGGAAGTGTCATGTGCCAGGGCCCTAATCCTCAAGTAGTCATTTAGGTGATAATTGTTACTAAGATTAATGGCTGAGATTGTTCCCAGTAGTTAACCATGCACGAGTTTGCTGGAAGATGATGAAGCTGAAGATCTGAAGTCAGTAAGAGGATGTGATAACTGATAAGTGTTGGAGGAGGCAGAAAGGATAACTAAGATAATGGCATTAGTGAGGCAAGATGCCAGTTTAATTCTTACTGCCATAAACAGCTTCCCTCCTATAGTTTATTCTGAGTCCTATTTCTGGTGGGGCTTTTTTGTTTTGAGTTTGTTTGGTTGGGCTTTTTTATTTATTTTTGGTGGTGGTGTTTGGTTCAGTTTGTTTTCCTTTTTCTTTCTACAAGTCTCCATTTCCATCTGTTACTGTTCAGGAAAATCCACGTCATCCAGCACATGGCTGCGTTGGTACCTTTGCTGCTACAGGGAGGTCCCTGTTACTCCACCCAGTTTGGCCCCACGGCATGCTGGCAGTGCCTCTGTGGGAAGACTTGCAGTTTGGATGCAGTTTCACTGCTTTTAATATTTTAAATGAGACTGTGTACTAGCAGCAGGGAACCTGCCCACAGAATCCCGGTATGCCAAAATGAGTAGAGCCAAATGACGCTGGTTGCAGCTCCCTGTCCGCACCGTGCTGCTGGATCCAAACAGCATCTGTTGGAACTGCGCGGGATTGCTGATTTGTATATGACACGGTGAGGAATGTTAAAAAGCAGGGCTGGCTTTTGCCTACAGAGAAAGTAGGTGGCTGCTGATGAGCAGCAAAAAAATTAATTGTCATTTATTGCCTGAGAGGATAAATAGCTGCTTTCTCTGACAAATGAGAGCTTAGAGTTGGCACAAGTAAAGATTAGCTTTCCCCACTGCCTCCTGTGTGAGAGGCTGTCCCAGGTGAAGGTATGGGAGGAGAGGGAAAGGTTTGCCAAGCAAGGAGTGTCCTCTACTTGGGGGATTTGGGAAGGGACATCCCAGAACAAATACTGTAGCCAAACTCCTTTCCTCTGGGCTTGGCTTTGCCTCCTGGTTTTCTGGGACAGACAGCCCTCATCCAGCATGGGTGACAAGGAAGAGCCGCAAAGAGCCACTGAGATGAGTGAGCCCCTGAGCACAAGAGTACAAAATGAGCTCAGATGGGAGCTGGCATCTCCTTTGTCACTCACTGGGTGACAGCACCAGCCTCGGCTGCTGTACACAACCCAGAGGCTTTCACTCGGGGTGACTTAAACTCGAGGTGACTTATTCAGGAAATAACATTTCCCTCCCTCCTGTTCCAACCATTCCTCTCTTCCAAAGCAGCGGTGTCCCCTACATCTGCTTATCCTTTCCCCACCCCTGCATGCAGGAACACAGGCAGCCTGAGCTTACCTCCCTGCCTGTGCCAGCTGGCGGCTTGCCTGGGGCAGCAGCAAGGAGTCAGGGGCTCCCCTGCAGACGTGACAGGGAGATGACAGTAGTTTTGGGGAGACTTACCCAAAACCAAGCAGACTTCTTGGTATGATGCTGCCAGAGTCACAGCCACCCGGCAGTTGGCCATGCACGTGGTGCCACACCAAGCCCCTGCTATTTCCAGTTACACTTGTTCATGTTCCGGAAGCACTTCTCTGCCTCCTTAACAAAAACCTCCCCAAACAAACAAACAAAACCCCTAAAGAACCCCATGAGATGGCGAAAGTGTGTTTTAAAAAAATGAGTCAAACGAAAGTGTTTTTATCTGAGTTCTGCTCTCTAATGTCAGTGTTGTCACAGAGAAGAAACTAAAGGTCCTATGTTTCTCAGGCTTAAATAATTAGGTTTTAGCACAAACAAGGCATAAGGGCTGACACGGACCAGAACTTATACTGCTGAGCAGCACTCGGTGCAGTTAGATGTATAAAACCAAGAAAACTGTGACTCTTTGAGCAGCTAGTAATGGTCTGTTCATGGTAAAGCTAGACACAAAATCAGCACTGAGCCATAAAATTAGCATGATTAGTAAAAACAGCTCTTCTCCCAAGCTCAGCCTATTCTCATAAAGGGCCTGTGCCATCACCTCCCACTTGTAATGAAGAATGGCTGCCTTCTGAATTACCTAATTCTATTTCATCTATATCAAATCACCTTGAAATCACATGATGGTGCTGTAACCTTCTCCAGAAAAATGCTGCTTTAAACAGAAATCTCTCTGCTTGTAGAACTATAAAAAATGTATGACTCTGTAAACACGAACTAAAAGGGCTGAATTTATCCTTCCTGTAACTTCGATAAAGCTGATGCTGTGGTCTGTGTCTGTATGAAATCAGCCTGGATGGTAAAGGAGCCAACTTTATACTAGAGTATTGCAAATGTTTGCAGATACTCTGCTTTGCCACCAGAAGTGTATTGCTGTGATGCAAATTTTAAGTACCATGTATCACTTAAATCTAGAAATAGGAAGCTCTGTTTTGTTAAATGACTGCATGACAAGTATTTATCATCAATATTTGGCTTTGTGAGGCATTGGGAAACCACCATCACATTTTAAGAGCTTGCTTGCATACCAGCAGTCTCCAGGAAAACACGGAGCTTGAACCTTGATGTTGCAATGGGGTAGCTTATTTGGTTAGTTTTGGTGAGTTTTTGCTGTTCTGGGTTTTAAGCAAAGTTATTGTTCTGCTGCTGTCTCTTCAAGAATGGTGCTGCAATTTTTTACATCCTTGTGAATGGCAAAAACATAAAGCAAGCTGGCATCAAGGATTGTGCTTTAATAGAAAGGAAAGAGGAAAGATAAAACAGCTACATATGGCAATATGGACATTTTCCAACATATTGGAAATAAAAGAGTCCGAATTCTGCAGCATATACCAAGAATTTAACTGTATTTTTATGCAAATGCTATAGAAAATTCAGCTCAGCAAAGTCTGTTTTCCTAACGTTGGCTGGAAAGCATTCTGAGTGCCAAAAGACTTACATTTTCCATGAGAGCTTGGTCAGAAAGACTATAAAGAGGTAACAGAGCATCTAAAAACATTATGGCTACTGCAGGTTTGGGTTTTGTTAAACATCCAAGTTTCACCTCAAGAATCGGCTAAGAGGAGGCAATACTACTGAGCCGTTAACAAGCCTAAGTAGTGATTATTCCTTGCTATATTCTTTATTTTTTCTTCATAAATGCAGGTCAAGATTAATTTGTTTGTGTAGTAAAACACCAGAAAAAGAGTATGTCTGCACAGGACAATCCAGCCCTGAGGACAGCCACTGGAGGCACTTTGGGTGCAATCTAGCTCTGATAATGTCGAACTTGATATATGAGAGAGGAAAGACAAAGGCACAGCAATGGGGCGCAGTTCTAGTTCATCTGTCCTACGGAGAGGACCCAGCTTTATCCAGGTACCTTTGTGTCCAATGATGCTGTGTTACACTGACTGACTCACTGCATGTAGTAAGATGGTACCACTATCAGAGGGAACCCCATAATCTAGAAAAACCTTTGGGCTAGGGTAACTGGGGCAAACCTTGGAGTATGGATGAGCGTGGCTCAGAATGAGAATGTTCCTTAGAGAAAGGGCAGAAGGACCTGAGCCCCTTTACTAGCATGGATGGGAAGGGCTGTTAATGTATTCTGTTACTGGGAAAATAAATCACATGCCATTAAGCCTAAGAGTCTATGCAGGGTGTCCCAGAAAGTCTATCTGCCATTTGTGTAGGGCAGCGTGGCTGCAGAGAGGTGGCTGGATGGATCAGATGAGCAGCAGGATGTATCAGAGGAGCAGCGGGTTGGATTGCAGAGGCAGAGTAGAATTTCACCTGTGGATGCCAGGGCAGGGGCTGTACCAGCCATATCTGCCCCCAGGACGAGGTAAGGATTTGTGGAACTATAAGTGACTGTAAATCCCCAGCTGCAAAGGCATCAATATTCCTACACTGTAAGACTCGTTCACAGCAGTTTTGAGAAGGGGAAACGCACATCTCCGAGTTGTCTCTGGAGGATTTCCAAAAGGATGTGACAGGCTACTTACTAACGTGACATAACCCTCAGAGTGGCCAATATATATGCCATAGTATGAGGGGGGAAGAGTTACCTGGGTTTTTTGGATAATGTGTTAATGGATGTGATCAGCTCAGAGGAACACTTCTAAAAGCTGAAGAAGACACTAACGAGATTGCAAATATATGGCTTTACTATTTACAGAAGTAAGCACATTATGCTTCACCAGACTTATTTGAAGCACTGTATAGATGCAGAAGCAATCCACTTATTAAAAGGGGAAATAAAAAGGACAAAGAATGTACTGGTACCACAGAATACTGCTTCTGATTACATTGTGCTGTTACAGTTTAAGTTTGTTCCAAATATATTCACATTGATCAGCTTAATGTCTGGTTTGTTTAAAGAAAAAAAAAAAAAAAGCTTCATTCAGAAGAGTGATATCAGATATTTTGACAATCAAAAAGCTTGAGCTACTTGATACATTTTATTCTTTAGCATTAATGCTATTACTTCTACTGAAAGGGCTGGTCCCTGTAATTTTAAATATCTATTAAGAGATTAGTGAAACCATGACATATCATTATCTTACTAAACATTTTCAAAACCAGCCAGCATTCCTGTTAAGTAACACTGCCCTGCTTCTCTCCTTTCACTACAAAACCCTTTTGTCCATCATTTGTGGATAAATGCTAAAAATTACCTGTTGCGATAAACATACTGTCCTCTTCAATCCAAAACTGCTAGAAGCATTGGGGCTGAGAATAGGCATTTCTCCAATGGCAGAAGCCAGACAGCAGACACTGAGTTCTGTAAGATAAGCATTTAACCAAAATATTTTTTTAGAATAGGCCCTCAAAAATGCTTTCTTGTACTAAAGGGAAAAAAAGAAAAACAGAAACGAAAGCAGTTCAGCGTGTATTTTCTATTCTAAAGGGTTTTTTCTTCATACTGCTGAAGAAATAGCTCCATTTTGGTTATGGTTATAGACTCTGGACTTTAGGGATGGCCACATTACATAGCCGGTGGCCAGCTTAAGCTGGAGCACTTACAGAAAATTGACGTTATTCCTTGGTACTTTGCCAGGGGAATACTAAGGACAGTAAAAAAGCTTACAGAGAGTCACTGGTGTGATTACCTGAGTAGCACCAAGAGACTATTAAATTGAAAAGGAGGCCAACAGTCATTTTGCATGCCTGCTGTTTTACCCCAGGGTGGATACAGGCAGCAGTTTCTGTCTTTGCAGCAGGGCAGGGCATGCTGTCACCCGAGGATGTGTGCTGTGCCACCACGTGTTAATTTTGCAGGAGAGCGCAAACCCATTGCTCTCCCTGCTGGCTGGTGCATATTGCCAGTGCCGGGACAGGATGTATGGGGCAGGAACGTGTGCTGTTAAACAGCCTGAGTGCTTCTTTAAGCAAAATTTGCTGAAACCAGACCAGCCGAGCCCTGTCCCAACTGCAGTCCAGGACTACCTAAGTGTTTCAGGAAGGAGATGGTGGGAGAGATCTGTTTTGGTGTGCTACTACAGCTTCCCTTGGCTCACAGAAGTCAGCTGTGCAGAAACACTGTCCCCAGCTACCCCTGACATAACACATTCCCTGTGCTGAAATCAAGCAGGCTCAAAATGTCTGGCAATGGAAAATCCCCCTTATGGGTTTCTGCTTCCCCCCTGTAATACCCTAAGTTTTTGCTTGGGGCTCGTGTTATTAGTATTCAACTAGATGGGACAGGGAAATTTGAGAAAAGGATGGTAAAACAGATTTTGGTGCCAGTGACTTATTATGTAGAGGTTAAAGGGGGTATGATGAAGAGGTGCTCTGATTAATTGTCTAAAGAAAAGCTCACAGCAGATATAATATGTGGCTCCAGTAGTTAATAAAAATGGCTTTATCTTTACAAATTTTTGTTGTGTCAGAAAATTATAGCTAAGTAAAGGAGAGGATAGAAAAGGTATGCCAGGTCACAGAAGGAATGAAAACCAAGAGACACATCAGACATGGGATTTGTCTGGGGTTGCCTCCATGGGCTTCCCTCCTTGGTGCCAGGTACTGACCACTGTGAATAAAGAGAGCTCCCCCAGGGTTAGGCTTGTGATTTGTTTTTCTGCTGGGGATGTCATTCAGGTACTGTACAATGTGAAGCTGTACTGACAAGCTGTGCTTTAAATCTTACAGTGCTGCTGATTTCCAGTTTGCTGGTTAAAAAGCATCTAAGATTTTGTTCTTCATTTCAATCATGATTATGGCACATAGGAAGTTGATGGTCCTTCTGTGGCTACTTCCTCACAAAGGTTACTGGGTTTTATGTACATATTTCATGTATATCAGCCACCTAACTGTTTGGAAACAGCTTATAGAAGTTAATATGAAAGATAACTGCAGCAATCTAAAAAAAAATACTGGACAAAAATTAATTGGCAAAGTGAATTGTAATAATCTCCTTTAGATTTTTGCAACGAGCAAAACAAATTACTTAAAACTGATAATGTTCTTTGTCAGAGAGGCAGTACCTCACTCACTCAGAAGACAAACACCCACATGCCTTTAAGAGTCAGAAGGGTGGCCCTGGACAGCTCTTTGCCTCTTTTATCTTTAAGGACTAAGCTTTGCAAGATGTTTATATTCTGACTGCCTGCTTTGACAGTCTGCCACACTTCTCTCCTACATGATTCAAAAAGGAGAAAAATGGTCAGATTGTAATGCTCAGCTCACCCTTCCTAGAGGGATGAAAATTTGCTCCTTTGAAGGCCATTAGTATTGCCAAAGATTACTTATTGAATGCTTATCTCTTATGGACCGTCCCTGTAAGTCTCAGAGCTGTCTATACCTTCACCACTGCCAAATTGCAAGCTGAAGGTGACAGAGAGCCTTCCTTGAAGGAAGCTCTAGCCCTGGGATTCATGTAATTAAGCTGGATTCTGGTTTTCCATTGAAAAAGCAAGTTTCTAGCTGCTGTGATTGCAAGAAAAGGCTGAAAGTGTGAGCCTGAAGTATGCAAAGCAAGAGAAGCAAATATAAAGAATATGAGGGGTTTTTTTCATTTAGTCCTATGTTTTGAACGACTCCTTTCTCCAGGAGGCTGACTCATTCTTTTGACTGTACTTTTTTGTTCCCTAAGGGAAAACTTCAAAGCTTTCCTTTCAAAACCACTTTGCCCAGTTTAGACACCTCTTAGAAAAACTAAATGAGAAGGAATTTGTAAGAAAAATTAATGGTCTGCTACATAAATTTTTCACAACTTCGTACACGGATGGAGTGGGTTTGTAGAATTACAGAATTGCAGTGACTAATAATAGTAATAAAGTGTCTGATTGTATTGTGTGGTTAAAGATAGTCATAATACTGTCATTGTCTTTGCCGTTTTCCCACTCCTTGCTGTGACATCAGCCCATTCCAGACCATCACATCCTGCTCATGGCTGTGCCTTTGTTGATAAATAATGAGTCATTATACGCTCTGCTCTGTGACTCCTACAGCTGTATTGCCCAATTTTCCTCCCTCCGGAATGGAATCCTCCTTTGCAAGGATTTAGTGCGCCTTTAAAACAGCAAAGTTTATCTGGTGACAAATGTACACTTCAGAAGAAGTAGGAATGAATGAAATGAGTTTTTTTCTGGATGTTTGGTACCTGGAGCAGACTCAGCTACTGTAAATGCTGTATTTTTATTAATGACAAAACCCCACTACCACTTTCTACTGATGACACAATCCACTGCATTCTGAAACCATTATTTCCATGGATTGTCCCTGCAGGGTACATTCTATCCAAAACCAGGACAGACCTGGAGAGCCCTGAGCCACACAGGCTTCACAATTCTGCACAAAGTATTTGGATGCTTACATGTAAACAGAAGTTTACATGTAGCACAGAAGTTACGTATTTTCTTCACAAACAGCGAACTGATTTAGTAATACTGAAATCAAAACTTCTTGCTCTCCAGCATGCTGCCACCTACATATTCAGGAAGCTCTCAAAATTAAAAAAAAAGGATAACAAAAGGCATTAGAAAGTGCAAGAAATAATTGTAATGTTTTCCAAAAAGACAAAAATACTTATGTACCCTTTGCTCTGACATGGAGAACATTGAAGAAGTACCATGGGCAGCCTAGCACTCTAAGTAGTTGATTTGCATAGTTGGGAGGTAGTTGTTTTCTTTCATTTTAATTTAAAAGTATGATCAAGCATGTGGCATAGCAAACTTCTAGCTCTGCAAACCTGCTAAACTAATATGAATTTCTTATCATCAACCAACATGCAATCCAGTATGCCTGCTTTGTACAGATGAGTTGAGGGGTGGGAAGATCCAAAGGTATAACAGAGCCTCAATGAGGCAAGCCATGCGGTGCATTTAGGTTTCCTTTCTCCATTTTAATTGGTTATTTTGCAACTTACTCCTGCAAAGCATGAGAGACCAGGTGGCCAGGTAGTGGCAGAGACAGTATTCATGGATAAAGGAGGGACAGCTGAAAACCAGACAAAACATAACGTCCCTGGGACTGCTTTCTGGATGGATGGCCTTCAACACCTGGTCGCATGTCTGCCACCATGCCCTCTCCTTGCTTTTTGTAGGTCTAGGGCCCCAAACCCCAGCCGTCAGCTGCCAGACATAAGATACACATAGGCAAGGGTCTGGTTTGGAGCAAACCTTTGGCCAAAATCTTGGCTGTAAGTCTTACTCTGCTGGTGACCTGCCCTGGGGATGCAGCTGAGTCCCTCAACAGCTTTCCACTCCCCCCCCTCCTTTCTCTGTCTGTCAGTGCAGAGGTGTAATCACCATCCCATGAGACAACAGTGAAACAGTCACGTATTGCATCGGTGTGCTGCTATCAGTCAATATCTACACTTGCAAAACGTTGCATACTGGTGTTCAGGGGTGGTGTATTGATGCTCATCACCTTGCTGGCAGAGCCAATGTTGTGCTGAGTGTGCCCTTCACCGTGGTCTGCCCTGCAGAGACTTTTCATGTGTATTTCTTTTCCTTTAGGCCTAAAGTGATCTAGGAAAGTCCCACCTTGAATCTCCCTCAGAAGGATCATGCGTGAAGCTTTCTCAGCCTTGCTCATTCACCGCAAGCTGGCTTGGGACAGGTGCCACGATGCCACTCTCATGGTATCTTTTATGTTTTGATTGCAACAAACCAGTGTATTTCACTGCAAGCCAACTCTATTGGCTGCTTGTGTGCCTGCTCCTTTCTTCCCCATATCACAGTCTCCTCTGAGTTTCTGGAGGCTGTGGGCACCACAGAGTCCTGCTCATGGTGCCCCAGGGGTGGCAGACTAACACAAGGTACCCTGGGCTCCCCAGCCACATTTAAGAGTCTTTCTTGTGCAGAGGAGTGACTGAGTTTGGGCAATCAGAGTCTTGTCCCTGCAGCTGCGCATGGGAGATCAATCAACTGCCCATTTGCCACCTCTTTCTCTCTGTTCCTTCTGATGTATTTTTGGGTGGAGGGATTGAAAATTTGATTTGTTAAACAGTTTTTTAAAAAAGGGTAAATGATAATTATAAAATTCCATGAGTACTTTTTTTCCATGATAAATTTTATGTAGCTGCAGTTAAAATGAGTGATTACCCCATAAATACTATTTTAATAGCCTAGTCAATGGTGTAGTCTCTGCTGTTCTGAGATTTTTATCTTGGAAAATGGAGGGAAAAAATCCTTTCCTGTGGATTTATATTGCTGTAGTGGTGGCTGCTGCTGCTCGTTACTTGCTGAGTAATTTGAGGTGAATGTATTCTTCTAGCTTAGGCAGCCACAGATGACTGAGTATGGATGCTGGTGGAGGCCGGCCACCCTGTGCTGCACTGCCAGCTATGTCCTGGCTGATTGTGGCCCAGGCCAGCATGTCAATTTATCCAGCTGGTGCTTTTTGGGTAACAACCTCCTATTTCCCAAAGCCAGTCACTACTGCACACAAGCATTATCCTCCCCTATCAGCAACAGCTGGGCAGGCCAAGACCTTGACAACATCCTTGTCGTTAAGTTGGATAGAGTTGGGTTTGTTGGATGGACTCTTCGCTGGACAAGGAATTGGCTGGATGGCTGCATCCGAAGGGTTGCTGTTAATGGCTCAATGTCTAAATGTTACTCCCAGTAACAAGGTATGTTTCTCAGGGGTCCATATTGAGATTGGTACTGTTGAATGTCTCTATTAATGTGATGGACAGTGGTGTTGAGTGTTCCCTCAGCAAGTCAGTGGATAACAAACAAGCCAGGCAGTGCAGTGGATTTGTTTAAGGGTAGATTACATCCAGAGGAACCTTGACAGGCTGGAGGAGTGGGCCCATGTCAAACTCATGAAGTTCAGCCAAGCCAAGAAAGATCATTTTGACCCCTTTCCTTACATAAAAGGGACTTACAAGAAAGATGGTGACCTGTAATGACAAGGGGCAACAGTTTTAAACTGAAAGAGATTGGGTTTTAGGTTGGGCATAAGGTATCTCATTAGTGTAGGTGATGAGGCACTGGCACAGGTTGCCCAGAGAAGCTGTGGCTGCCCCATCCCTGGCAGTGTTCAAGGCCAGGCTGGACGGGGCTTTGAGCAACCTGGTCTTGTGGAAGGTGTCCCTGCTCATGGCAGGGAGGTTGGAACTGGGTGAGCTTTAAGGTCCCTTCCAACCCAAACCCTCCTGTGATGGGGCCTGGGGCGCCCTCATATGTCAATCAAAATATGGTTAAAAGGCAAAACACACACACACGCAAAACCGATTTCCCGGCTCGGGGCCGCGGCGACTGCAGTCCACTGCCGCTGCGGGGCACCGGCCTTCGCCCGGGTCAACGCCGCCCGCGCCCGGGCTGCCCTTCTCGGCCGCCGCCCTGCGCGGGGGCCGGGCCGGCAGCGCTGCCGCCGGGGTGCCGCGGGCGGGGCGGCGGCAGGGGGCGCTGCGGCCCCGCCGTTGCCGCGGCGCGGGGGCGGTGGGAGCGTTGATCCTAATTGGAGCCGACGCGCGGCTGCTCCATAATTCTCCGACATCCCCCCGCAGGCTTGTAATGCCTGGGCGGGCGCTGCCGCCAGCCCCGCGGCGGAGCCGCCGCAGCCGCAGCAGGCAGGCAGGTGTTGCCGCCAGGCGGATCGCGGCGCTTCTCCGCCTCTCCGCCGCGGGGGGCCCGGCGGCCATGTTGTCCCCCGGCGCGGAGCGGCGGCTCTCGGCGTGACGAAGCAGAAGGGTGCGGGGAAGACACCCGCCTTCTCCGGGGGTTCATAATTAAGCGTTAAAAGTTCATTTATACCCTTAATTGGTGCGCCTAGTGCAGGTGCTGTGTGAGTGTTGGTGTCGCTCCCGCGCAGGAGAGCGATGGCGGAGCTGCCTGGCGCGGAGCTCTCGCTCCTTCTGCACAGCTCGGCCTCCCCGCGTTCCCCTCGCGTTTCCTCCATGGGATGGGGAGTGCTTCACCTGTCATGGTGCTGCCCTGCCCTGGAGGTGGTCCTTGTCCCCAGCGAGTGGCAGTAGCACCCAGGGATGTCCAGTGGTTGGACAGAGAGCACCACAGGAACCTTAAACTAAAGGGTGTTTGTGCCCTGCTGGGTGCCTCACAGACCAGTTGCGCTCCGGTGCTGTTCTGAAGTTAGTATTTTTCTGGAGAGACTGGGCTGGGTGGTGTTGAGGAAAATGTACCGAGTGGGTCAGGCCATCGACCCACGTTTGTGTAGGTATCTGTACTTCTAGTGATAACACAAGCTACTTCTCAGGTTGCCGGAGCTTTTGCTTTGGTGTAGCCAAGGGGCTGCAAAGTTCATCATGGCTGCAGGTCAGTAGGAGAAGCTGCCAAGTGCCCTTTTTTCACTCTGATCAGATCCATCCAGGGACCTGTCTGAGAGGTAGTTTTCTGCTTTATGCAGTCCTGGAGCACAGGATATATGTTGATTTTGCACCTGGGTTGTGACAAGGCCACTGGACCTTGCACAGTTCATATGTCAGGGGCAATTCAATGTATGAGTGTGTTTGGGCAGGTGGGACAGAGATGCTGGGGCCTAATGGCTCCCAGTCCTGCTGGTCCAGGCTGGTATTATCAGGTGAGTACTGCCTGTCTCTGTATTCATGTAGGTATTCATGTTTTCTTCTCCATCTGAGCACACAAATTAGTCTTGCTAGGGACCTGCATGCTTCTGCAGGTTTGCCAGAAGTAGAAATACGAATTTTTCATGTTTAATCTCAAAGGTTTGGACTCTTCGGATTGTTTCCACCTTTGTTTAAAACAGATGTAAATCTACAGTTAACTCTGCTGAAGGAAGAGTTTTGCAGCACAAACCCATTGTGCACATCTGTCAACAGATACAGCTGGCAGTTGAAGTAAAATAATGAAGTAGTGACGATTAAGATGGGCACCTTACTTTTTAAGTCATAATAAGCAGAGCTTCTGAGAAGCTGATGTCCTAGCTCTTGCAAGTGCTAGTCTCTAGCTGAACATGGCTGAGAAGGCAGTGAGGTTCCCTGAAACTTGTGTGACACATAACTTACATACAGGCTTTAATGATGTCTTAGAGGCAGAGTGCCAGCAGTCTGATCTTTAGATACAGATACACTGTGAGAAGTGTTATAGATGTGGATTGGCTTCACAGGGATGTGCCTTGGCATGTCTCCTTATGTGTGCCATAAGCTATTAAAGCAAGATTAATGGACATATTCTTCTGCAGCTTTGTTCTCTCGGGGCAGATTTATATCCCTAGGTGGGTCCTGTAAGCACTGGTGCCATACATTACACCTTCAGCTGATTGCTAGTGCTGTAGTGTAACATGTAAAGGGCTCTTTCAGTCCTTTACAACAGGTAGTAGCGCCATTTTCAACAGGACTGGGCAGCTCTACTGCCCAGGATATTGCTGTGTATTAGCAGGATTGATGAAGGCTTCTCCTGTCCTTACACTTTAGCATGCTCCCTAATCCCAGAAAATAGCTGTGTACTGAACTGGGGCAATGCTTCTCTGACCTTTACATGAGCTTGGAACAAGCACAAGGAGAAACTCCTTACCTAGTCTGCTTGTCTTGTGTTTCTGCATTTGGACTTGAGGTAAACCTGGCCTCTAAGAATACCCCATTCTCAAATATTTCTGTTTTTCTTCTTGTGTCCACCTAGAAAAGACTGCTTATGCTCTAAAGAGGTTTTCTTTCCAGGAGTTTCTAGCCATTTTCTATATTTAAATAGCTCTTACGTTTCTTCACATTGACTTTCTTCCCCATGTAACACCTGCATGCTTTCTTCGCTGGTATCTCACAGTTACCTAGAATGGAAAGCAAGGATGTATTTATTTATCTTTGCTGTTACACTGTCAGAGAACATCCTGTGTTCTGCCGCAAGAATTTTATTTTCCCTTTTTGTGTGTTTCCTGTTGGGCCTTCACTTGTGCTCCCAGCCCCTGCACATTTTAATACCTTTTTAGCTATTCTCTTTTCAAAATCCATCAAATTTTTGTTTCCTCCCTCCTCAGCCCCCGCATTTACCTTCTGGAGTTCTTTTTGAGTTTCTTCTTTTTCATTCTGTGGCTGTTTGAAGTCTTGATTCTGCTTTGTCATTGTGTCTTCCAGCTTCTTCATGTTGGCTGTCACGTTCCTCTCCACAGCTTCACTTTTTTGCCATTCCTTTCCTGAGCAAAGCTGCTGGTAAACTTGAAAGCAGAGCTTGTTGTCTCTTCTAGTGATGCTTCCAGGGTGTTCAGGTTGCCCATGCTCTATAGCCTTTTCAGTTTGGAGCTCAGTATTACCTGGAGAGGGTCACTGCATGGTGAAAGGTTTTTACTCTTCCTTTGAATGTTTGCGCTTGCAAATGCTGAATGAGCTGAAAGTCATCCTGGGTATGGTACATATTCTGTAATGTTGCTGCTTAGGGGGATGGGCTCATACTCCTCTAACACATACGCAAGTTTTCTGTACAGGTTTCTGTGTTTGATAATTGGATCTTTCTGTAGCTTTAATAATCTGTCTCTTAAAGCCTTGACTGTCTAGGGAAGGTCTGTGAAGATGGGTTAATAAACAATTACTTGCATTGTGGTCTTCTAATCCAAGGCAGCAAAGTCTTTTGTGAATGCTAGTTGGTAGAATATAGTGTAACTATTGACCAGTGCCTTGTTGTGCATGTAATATGGGTCTGGAAGAAAGAGGTTTAAACGAGCACTTACCTGTCTCCTTCTGTCTTCAGCAGTCACTTACATAAAGTCTCGGGGACTGGACTTAATGACTTGAGCTTGATGTTGAAACTTCTGAATGTTTCCCACTTTTGTCATTCTGAGTAAATTTTGCTCCAGTTTTGGCATATACACGCGTATATGCCTGTTTCCTGTACTAAATGGCATTGCTTGTGTTTACCAGTGGCAGTTCTACAGACATCCAATTTTTTTGCTTTTTGTCCATCTGAGTAAGTTTCATTCTAATTTTGGTGTATGTGCTTATGTAGCAAAGGTTATCTTTTCATACTTACCAAAGTCAGTTGAGCTGCAGAAGCTCCTGAATCCAATTGGAATTGTTCTGTGGAAATAGAGGAGCCAGCTACCAACCCAAAAAAGATCCTTATAGAGCTGTAGGATAACTGAAAGAGTGGTTTCCAAGCATGCTTACTGCCAGCCACACATGTAAGTACCGAGCTACACAAGCTTGTGGGAATGTGCTGGTAGAATCTGGTAAATGAAAGGTGTACCTTTCATTTAACGTATGTACTGCAGCAGAAGCAAAATAAAGCCCCAAATGTGGCTGCGGTTTTACTTACAGGAGGGCAAAACAAAGGAGTCAGTACTTACAGTAAGTGAGGCTGCTAGTCTGTCCTTCAAAGGTCGTAGCAATAGAATAGTTTTGTTTGGAAGGGACCTTCAAAGGTCATTCAGTGCAACCCCCTGCTCTTCTCGCTTCATGGGAAAAAATTTGGCAATCACATTTTTTGATCCTTAGTGATCGAGTACATGAGTACATCAGTTTTCTTACTTGAAAACTTGGTTCTTAAACAAAAATTAGTCGCTGGATCTCTCTTGTTCAGACTGTACAATTCTTCTTAGAGCTAGACATTAGGAAAGTGTTTTTAAGTAGTAGGTTTGCTGAAGATAACAAATTTTCCAGGGAGACTAGATCTACTGTGGTGTGACAGGAAATTTGATGAAGGTTTATTACACCACCCTTCCTCCCCCCCCCCCAAGCAAATGAAAGGTTTAAAAAATGTTCTTTTAAAGAGGATTTTCTACTTTAAAGGCAAACATTTTTTTTTTTTTTTTTTTTTTTTTTCACTTAGCCAGACCTCCCTCCTTAGCTTTTATTTCAAGTAGATTCAACTAATTTTTTTCTGCCCATGATTGTTTTTTGTTTGGCCATTGAACCAGATAATCCAATATTTGCACAGCTCTCCCTGGAGCTGCACAAAGAGGTAATGCTGTCATTATGACAGGTAGACCTCCAGAGATTACATGGAAGCATGGGGTCTCCTTGCAGAAGCTCCCTGGCCTTTAAATGTTCGCTCTCAGATATTCAGGTTTTCTCTGCAGATTTCTGGATTGTGTTATATTAGACAGTGTTGAAGTGTGAGGGGTCTACGCTTTCCCAAAGGAGGGCAGAGGAAAAATGGTATTCAGCAACAGGGCATGGAGTTCCTGGACTGTACATGAGAGTTTTTCCCCCGAGGGAAAGATAAGGCTTCTAGTGCTAAATGGTAGGATTTACTCCTATGTATGTTTGAAATTTATTTTCTTTTTGGTGTGTGGGTTTTTATTGTTCTGAAAACATGGTGACATATATACCTCTTTCTTGCTATTGGTTCTTGCTTAGGTCAGGTGTACTTTGTTCTGTTTGTACAAAAATATTTGTTCCTAATTAAACTTGCCTTCTTCTGTTTGCACCAAAACATCTTGGGCTCATGAAAACTACCTGACCAGTGAAGCTCTGAGCTTGTATGGATGGCACTTGCAGATCACTCAGTTTCCATGTAGAAAATCTTAAGTTTCTCCTGCCTGGGTTAGGTGGTTGGTAATATACAAAGAAAATGCTCACTGTTCCAAGCAGCTGTGGGTTTTGTGCTTGTGCAACCTATTTGAACAAATACTATAAGCCACCAAAGTCTCCACCCAAATCTGCTGCAGTTGCTCAGATCTCCTAACAATTACAGTCTAATTAGACCCGGCATTCAAAGTTGCCTCCAGCATTTGAAACAAAAGTAATTTAGCGGTAATAAAAGTGGTAGATTGACAGCTCTGGAGGCTGAACTTGGCTTATCTGCAGAGCATACCCAGAGTGGGTAGGAGCTACAGGAATCGCCACAATGACTGTCTGAAGGGCTTGACCCCTTGCTTTGAAATTACAACCTCCAAGGGATGAACATATGGGTAATTTTCTACAGGTCCCTCTACTGCTACTGCCAAGAGCGCTGCTAATTACTGACAATAATTAGTATATTGTCTGTGGCATGAATAGTTTTCCACTAGGAAAAACACCTGATTCATTGTATGATAACAATCAAATGTCCATCATGTAGCGATGGTCTTTATGAAGTTAAGAATTATTCTGTATTTGAACCGCAGCCTGTGAGGTGAAAGGCCTTATCCTATTACTAGTCCCCTGAATCATTCAGTTTACAGTGTGTGAGGCAAAGGGCTATGATTACCAATTCATTTCATAAAGGGCAACCTTTTAAAATTCTCTCAAACTAGCAGCTGCTGGAGGAATGAAAAAGCACCTGGGTCTGGACAAATACCTTTTTCTTCTTCTGGGTTAATTTAAAAAGAAAACCAACAATTCTTTCCTCTGACAAATGAGACTTTCAGTCAGCGTTGAGCTATCATTGCAGGAGGATAGCCTGTCTTTGCTTACTTGACAGTATGGGATTCTTCCAGTTGCAGAGGTGGAAGTCATGGTTAGGCTGAAGAGCACTTGAAAAAATAAGCTGCTTCACGTTACTAGTCAGTAAGAGGGAATCATTTGGATTTGATGTGAAGAAAAGAATAGGCAATCCACCCGCTTCAGTTTCTTGTGCTGTTGCTGGATTCTTATTGCTGTTGCTTATAACCACTGACAGAGACAAGAAATACTTTTCCTTCTTTCCTCTTTCTCTTCTGTTTCTCTCATTCCTCTAGCCATTGATTTCTTTTCTCTAAAATACTGAATTATAACATAGGAAGGACCACCAGTGACTTCTGTAATCTGACAGGTTTTAGCTTCCCTCCAGCTGAGTTTACACATGCCTTACTGCGGCAGATAAACCTTAATTCAGTTGGCAGTAGGATTACAGAAGGTATATTTACCCTCAAGAACACTCATTTTCCATATCTAATTATCTCCTCATCTGCTGAGTCAGGAGGAAAATCAAAATTATCCTCTGGTTTAGATTATGTTTTCCTAGGACTGACATGAGAATTCTGGGTGACATTCTCAAAAGCATCCAATTTATATAGGATCAAAAGACTGTGGCTTTCAGGGGATCATCTGCTCCTCAGATGTATTAGGGACATTAGAAAACAGTACCTTTGGTTTCTGACATTGGACATGGAGGTATATATAGAAGATTATTGCCTTTATTGTCATCAGCATAGGATAAGATCATTATTTATGTTTTCAGATGAAGCTTCAAAAGTGATGATCTTTTTTATTCTAACTGGAAACCAAGTTTCCCATGGGGTGTGTTTCAAAGGACTATGAGTTTGCACTAATAATGACGTTATTACTTTTTTTTTTTCATTTGTCCCTCTGCATTATATTTTTATGGCAACAACAATCCACCCTGGAGGGAGAAGAAGGTTGGTGGTTTTGTTTGTGAAAAAGTCTTTTGATTTATGCTGGGGGCAGCTGAGGGTTTGTTTTTTTTCTCTGTTCCACAACATTCCTGCATGATCTGCAAATTACTGCTCCCTATTTGAAAATCAGGTGTCAGCAACATGGTTTTCTGTGTCCTTCATTCATCTGTTCTACTTAGCCTACATACAGGTTCAGACAGAGGCCTTTGCTCATCCCAGAAGTATGTATGCTTCCAGTATCTGTGCCTTCATGATCTAGAAGTATTATGCTATCCTGCTCACTAGCCAAGGCTGATGTGGTACAGTTGTACCTTGAGACATGCGCTGCAGGTCCTTTTCTCATCCAGTTCTGTTCCCTTATCCCTATTTGAGAAAAGCAGAATTTCTTCAATACAACCACATCTGTGACAGCCATGACAGCCAGCAAACTGTCTTCTCATCTCTGACTGCATGGAGCAATATCTGCAATTTGGCCCAGCATCTAACCCAAAACCTCCTGAATCTCACCAAAATACAAATGCTAAGATAACAATACAGATGGAGTAAGGCATGTAAGATAACAATGCAGATGGAAACATTTCAGTTACTATATGGTTTGTAGAGTAGTTTGGGGCCCTTTGGGTTGATAAATGCTGTATAAGTTTAAAGTGCTATTTTGTCTCATGCTCACGTAAACTTACATCCCTTGGCTTTGCATTTTGCTGTGCAGATTAAGTTATAGCAGATCTGTCTGGAACACCCATTGAAGCTAAACAGTGGTGTGTCTTCCGCTTCCTTGTTTAATGTCAGATGCTTTGTTATGGGAATTCGAATAAAACTTGACCTAAACAAGGCAGCCTGCCTGCTATTTTTAGAACATTATGCCGTATCCCATGTCCGTGTTTCACAGGCCAGTGTGTAATTAATCATGTGTGTCCTTCCTTCTCTTGTTAATTGATGCGCAAGCTTTTGGGAGGTATGTATCATTATCTAATGTAATCATGCAGAAATGTGAAAAACGGAAGAGGGAAGAACAGAAAAAAATCTGCATGCCTTGATGTCTTATCACAGTTGAAGCAGTGGGGGGAGGGCGGGTTGCCCTAGTGAGTTCAGAACTGGGCTGCCTGACAGTACTGCCAGGAGCCACAAGCTTTGAACAGTTTCCGGCTCCACATGCCTCCCTGATCCTGTTTGGAGAAGTTAGTTTAAATGTGTCTGTTCTTTCTGTTGCCCCTTGCCCTGGCACCTGGCAAGAGGGCAGAGGAGCCTCTCCCTCCATTTTCTGCTCAGTGATCTCCATCTCACCATCGTTTGCTTTCAGGTTAGAGGCAGGTGTGTGGCAGACTGTAGGTTCCTTTAATCCCTATTAAGAACAGCAGATCACAGTGGCCCCTCTGGCCTTGTTCCCTGTGACTATGAAACGAGCTTCATCCACACAGAGATTTAATCTTTCTAGTGGAAATGCAGTGCTGGTCAAAGGTCTGCGTTGCATCTTTTAGGACTGTTTCTTAGCTGTGTGAAGTTAATCATGAGGCAGTGTCCATTCCAAGTCGTAGATTTTTGGCATAAGGCTTGTGCTACAGACTTGACTTTCTGCAAGTCTGCTCTCTTCCCTGGGAGAGACCCCAAAGAGGAAAGTCATAAATTCTGCCAGAGGTACAGAGAGAGGGCCTCTTGCAGGGTCCTTTCTTTGCCTGAACCTCTTCCCACTAATTATCTGGAGACCTGAGGGAGAGCATGAGCAACACTGGGGTGTACTATGATGTGTGTGGGGATGATGAGCAGCTCTATGTCTGTTACCTTTAAAGCCTACCTGGTGCAGTCTGTTGGCTGCTTGAGGTCCTCTCTCAGAGTGTAGACTGGAATGAGCCAAGGTGTCTGTGCTACATAGCACTCTGCTTGTACCCTGCCAGTGCATGCAGCCGATAGGATGGGCTGGTAGGAAGCAGCCAGTCACTCCTCCAGCTGTTGCTCCCCAGTTTTATTCCTTCATCTTCAGTTAATTTAGATCATTGCTAAAGTGGGTCCACAACTACGTTTAAGCAAAAGCAGTTACCATAGTAACACTGGAGATTTTCTAAATGCAGTCTATGATGTAAACAACTAAAATGACTGTCACCCCAGATAGTTGTTTATTTCTTCTGTGTAGTTTACTGAGTATTTAAATCTGTTGTAGCACACACAGATTCGCTACTTCTGAGTGTAACTTAAAGGAGTAACACATTTTTTTCTTATTGCTTCTATTTTAGCAGGTCTGTTTCCATGTCAACAGCTCACATTGATAAGGAATTGACATTCTGACTGCAGTTGGGAGTGTAGGGTACAAGGTGACAATTAAAATTAATCAGTGTTTCTAATGATGCTGATACGAAAACCATGCCAAAATACTGGAATTCCCATGCACAGTAGCCAGAGATTGCTTTTTGAATCTGCAGAGAGTGAGGCAGGAATTCTCATGGGAACAGACTTTCTTTTGCAAGGTTTTCAAGCCTTCCTGCTTACAGATGCAGAAAGACTGGGAAAGCAAACTCTCTCTCTCTCTCTGAAAAATGCACCTAGCACTCTGTGTGTGTGCGTATGTGTGTTTGCTTTGGCTTATCCACTTCTAATATAGGTGAGGTCTAGAAATGCATAAAGCATGCAGTAAAAATAGAACACAGTTGTGCAAAAAACCTGGTTTAAGTCAAGTTTCTGGCAAAATTGTGAAGCAGTAGGGGTTAATTACACACACAACCCCCTTCCCCCCCCTTCCCCCCAATTTCCTTGTGGAAAGTATATGTATTGAAATTACTGAGGGACAAGAGACATGGAGGCCCAGGGCATTTTTTAAGCTTGCAAGCCTGTTAGCAAAGACCAGCACTTTAGATTGTGTGCTTGGGGAATGGAAGTGGACTGGTTTTCTCTCTTGTGTGTGAGCAGCATGTAGATACAGTTGCCACAGTTGAGGTGTCATCACTGTACTTGTTTTCTTAGTCCTAAACAGGAGAAGATGGGTAGCCCAGTGTATGAAGCATCCTCTACACAAGATAGGAGAGGCAGACATAATCCACAAGAATTCACAGACTAAGCAGGTAACAAACAGGAAAAGGAGAAAAAACTTCACCATTACCCCCATTTTACCAGGGCAGAAAGAGATTGAAAGTTTTTCAAAGCTGCAGATAGGAGTGGCAGCTGCTTCCAGGTGATGCAGACTCACAGCCTGTGTGGTTTGGATGCCAGAAAATCTCTTATCTAGTTTTGGCTTGGGGCCATACTGGACTCTCATGTCAGATTTGGAAATCCAGCTGAGAGCTCCTGAATTGAAATGGGCTCACCTTCAAGGGTGAGCAAAGTTTGGAAATACATTTCCATGGAGGCATTCTGCTTGTCTGAAAATACTGTGTATTTTGGAGTAGGTTTGACTTTATAATTTCTGTTGCACCTGGGGACTCCACATACCTCATTAGGTATCTAAATGATGTGTCTAGTGATCTTAGTTGCTGTGGGTTCTCTTGGTAGCCAATGGAAAAAAACAGTTACGTCAGGCAACAGTTCAGATCACCTTTAGTAGGTGTCTAGCGCTGATACTGCTTTGTAAATATATAAATTCACTTGTTATGTCTTTCATATCATGGGATCATGTGATTTTTATCGGTTTGAGAAGTCACAAACTTACATTGCCTAGAGAGGCTTCTATTTTTAAATGAAATTCTTGGATATTGTTTTAGAGAAAAGAATATAAAAGCAGAAATACTGGTAAGAGTAATGTGATTCCTGGTACAACTGAGATATGCCAAAATGTGGTGAATTTTTGCTGTCATACACACATACAAGAGCAAACTCCAAACCCCCAAACCATCATTTGTGTAATGAAGATGAATATAGTAAATTCTCCACATGTATTAACGATAATTTTATTTCCAGATTGCATTCTTCGGAGGATCTCTGAGCGCTTCAGAAGGACTAATGAATTATGCCTCACAGGACCCCATAAAGTGGTAAGTATTACTACTGTATTTTGTAAATGTGAAAGAATTGTGGAATATTGCTAAACAGAAGAATCGCCAAGTCAGTCAAGTCTGTGGCAAACAGCCTTTCCCTGTAGGAAAACGCTATTCTTTCAGCTACAAGACAGGTACAGTGTTTATACATTTCAGCGGATGAGCCATCGCTGAATGACTTTAATTTGATTGTGCAGGTGTGGGACACTTAGGATGTATCCTGTGAATGTCACTGAAGTGCTGTAACATAAAAAATAGATTGCAACTGAAGAAGGGGTGTGTAATCACTGTTATTTGGTCTTGAATATTGGCTGTAGCTGACAGTAGAACAGCAGCTGGTTAGATGGGTCTGCATGGTAACAAGGGCTAGGAAGATCTAGCTCTCTCTTCTGAACTGCTGTTGGCCTTCCTTACCATATTGCCTCATCTCCTAGCTGCAAGCATTGGCAATTTTCCAGGGAGGTGTGCACAATATTGTTTGGGCCTCCCTTCCATCCCCCTGAATTAGAGGTATGAAAGTAGCAGGGACTCTTAAGTGCCTCTTCTCAGAGGTTGGGCTGAGTGAGGGGTCCTGCAAAGGAGGAACTCGCAGCACCTGTGGGATTTGGCTTTGGAGAGTGCCAGGATCAGGCAGACATCCTTCCTGGTGCCACATCTTCCAGTACCTGGCTATTCCTAAGCTCTGTGTCTCTTGTGAGAAGTCTTTTACCACATGCTTGTGGCTGTCAGCTCTCAAGTCAGATTTCAGTACCTGTAGCTATTGTTCCATAAAGACATGACTAGCCATATGGTAGTGCTTTTTCTACTCCCATTTTATTAGCTAAATTTAATTAACAGGCAATTAGATTAGCCAGATAGACAAATATAATAACCTACTGTCATGCTTCATTGTAAATAATGGGTGAAGTAGCCACAGCAATATTATTTGACTTAATATGAATATGTTTGACATATGCCATTGAGAATGAGTTGAACATGATGTCAAAGACAAGCTGTGTATTAACATGAGGTCCCTGTTGTTCAAAAGCTCTGGAAACCTGGCCATAATCAGTAACAGTAAAGTTCTGAAGAATGAAAGGATGGTCATAACCATTTATATACGTGTTAATGCAAACCAGAAGAAATGCGTAACCAAATGTAGACAGGAGTTGAAGAAAAGCTGTAACTTAATCCCAAAAATTCTGTACTAAAGGGTTAGACTTTTAACAGGAGTAAACGAGACCCATTTCTAAGACACAGTTGAGAAAGCTGTGTGTGAAACAGAAAGAATATGTAAGTGAAAGATGTCAGATGGTGTTTGGCTGTAATTGGATGCGGCATGAATGCAGTGAAAATGTTAACCTAATTCTGTTGCAAATCTGAAACAAAACTTTGCTCTTGCTACCTAAAATTTCTTTTAAGCTTTGCTGAGGTGCAGTTGTGGAACCACTAAATGAAAGAAAACTGTAATTCTAATAGTTGAACATGTCCTTTTGTCGCCAGTGTTGTCCCAACACCAGGTACTGGAGGAGAAAAGAAATCAACTGTTTTACAGCCCTTCATGTTAAAAAAAGAAAAAGGTGGGAAATAATGAAAATGTGGTTTTTCTAATAAATCAGCTGTATTAAGCTGTAGGCTTCTGCCCTTTTAAAATAAAAGGAAGCAAGAGATTGTCAGTGGCAAAAATACTACCTTGTAGGATTTTAATAGAATTGTAAGCCCCATTGCCCTGCCTTTAGGATGATGTTGTGAAAATGCAAGGTGTTACTCACAGTTCTGCTTGGTTTAATTTAGTATCTTGAGTTGCTTTTTGTCATCAGCGGGATGCAATTCCTGTGGAGTGAAACAATGCATACAGCATGGACTAAAGTGCCTCAAAACAGCTGTGTCCTGCCTTAGGCAGTACCTCAGTGGTTAACAGGACTAATGAATGTCTGCCCTAACAACAGTGAGCACAACCAGCTTAGGGATCAAGACCAAAGGTTATTCTCAGATAAGAGGAAGGAGAAGGTGAAAATATACAGGTTTGCAGACATACAGTGTTACAAGCAGATTTAGGGCCTTGGCACCAAGCCCTCTGCTATTACTTTGAAAGAATGGTTGCAACTTGAAATATATCTAACTAAAATACTGCTTCAAGCTTCCTTAAACTTTACAGAGGCTCTGTTCTACTGGGGAAGATTGTGCAGAGCTGAAGGGAAGGGTAGTAACTAGGGCTTACTAAAAACTAGTGGGGCTTTCTGCTGGGACATACATTGCTGAGCAGTCACTTTAGTCCCTTTGGATGCTGCAGTGATTCAGTGATAATAGATTTTTGCCTAAAACAAGAGTGAAAGCGATACCGCTGTCTACTTCTGCTGTCCTGGATATGCCAGATGCATTCCAGTTCTTTTTTCTAGTCTGCATCTGAGAAGCAACAGAGCAAGTAATTGCCTGGCTGGTTGCTCCATTCACTCTCCGCTACCTGTAAGACGAAGAGCTCTTGCCACCACAGGAAGAGTAGCAGTGAGTTTCTGGTGACAAGGTAATGAGGTATCAGTGACTGTCAAATGCATACTGCAGTGAAAGGGGGTTCCCAGAGTGTTAGGAATGTCTTACCTTGGTTCTGAGTCTGGATGTTGAAATGCTGAGCCAGCATCCCAATGCACTTTGTTATTCTGAAAGTTACTCCCTTTACTCCTCAGGCTCCTGGAAGGATTGCTGGGGTCAGAGACTGACCTATAATTGCAGCTGTCAGCTCATTGTTAAATGGAGAGATATAAAATGCCTCCTTGCACATCATTTATTAACATTTAAAACCTACCAGGGGACTTATAAAACATTCCGCTTTCTGTAACATTTATAAACTACTGAGGAGCACAGACACATTCCCCTATATTAATTACCCTAATTTAGGAATGTCCATAGAGGACCCATGAGCACAGAAGCTATGATTCTCCTTTTCTCCTCCACACAATTCTTTTATTTCTAGGCATCGAGGTTCCCCTGAGCCCATTCCAGCTGCAAATTCTCCTGGCATGAAGCAAGGTAGAGCTAGAAAGTGAATGTATTTTCAGCCCTTGTATGCATTAGGGAGTTGTACTAAGATTACTGGTAAACCTGCTTAGTTAAACCAATGCAAAATGTGACATGGACAGTCTTATTTCATCTGGTCACTTCTTTTAGATTTGGATTAGTTTTGAAATCAAGTAAACCCCCATTTAACATCTTTAAATAAAGATGTATGAAGGCATTCACATCAGTTTAACTTGAATTGTTTCAGTCAGATTTAAATGAAATCACTGAAACTTTCTTGTACTGAGACAACCTCAGTAAATACAAATTTCTGTCTCTCTTCTACAGGCCTGAGGGGGTTGCAGCTCTTCTGGCTTTTCACAAGGCATAATTTTCGTCACTTATGCTAGGAGCCAGTGGGAATTATAAACTCTGCTGAATCAGGGTAAATCAAATGCAGGGCATCTAGTGGTCAGGGAAGGAACGTGCAAGAAGGCAGCTTTACTTGTCTTGCTGGAATGATCACAGCAGCTCCTCTGAACCTCTTCAGGCTTAGTGCTGTGAATGGGTTGAGCCTGCCATAGGTCTTCAGTGCCTTCCTGTTGCTGTCAGGGTATCCAGTGGGCCTAGCACATATGAGTGAGTCCAAGGGGAAGGGTCAGCCTGCAGTATCGTTAGATGGCAGATTCCCTTTAGAGCATTCATTCCTCTCTGCTGAGCTTTGGTATTGGCACCTGTGTGCAAGAGCAAGAAAATGGTCAGGTACCTATTCCCTGAAATAACATTTGGGTTATTTTAGACAGCTGATAAAAAGAGAAAACTCTGACTACCTTCAGTTCATGAATGTTTGTGGTAAACATGTTTTCCTTCAGTAGTGTGATGTTTGGAGAATAAAATGTTGTATTGAATGTTACCTTGAGTTTCCCTCATGAAATAATTTGAAGAATGTTCCCCCGCTGCATGTGCTGAGCTGTGAAAATTGATGCTGAAAGCACATAATGTTGTGTATACTTAATTTTAAATGACTCCACCATGGTGAAGTCTGTATGTGTTAGAGAATTCCCATGGTTTTGAATGGTAAGATCTGTGGTTTTCTTCATCAAAGGTGAAGCCATATAAACACTGCTTGTCACTGCTTGTCTTGCTATGCACTTGCTGGGTCACCTGTGAATGCTTTAGTGAGTATCCCAAATCAAGCACTAAAAAATATCTAGAGTTGTAGGGCTTTTGTGTAGAGGGAAGCTGATTAGGTCTGCAAGGCGATCCTTCTGCAGAGGTAGTCTTCCCATTAGCTGTGCCACTAAGCCATATATCATAGGAGGGCTGAAATTTGTTTTTATCAATTCAGGAACAAGATCCAACATCTGTTCCTAATTACAGGTAGGGGTCTCAGAGGAGGTCTGAGTTACAGTGTATGTGGATATCAAAATGCACAGCTCTCATTACTTGAATAGGTAAATAATTTTATTCATCATCCATGCAGGGACGTAAGAAGTGTAGCCCAGGAGATGTTAACAATTAACTACAATCTCGTTCGCATTACTGGCTATCAATATCTTCAGCTCTTCTGCGCAGTAGTTTAATATTGACTGTGTAAGACTTCTGCAAAGGGGTTAATTTTTTATCTTTTTTTTGGTGTGAATTGGGCATTTACAAATCGATTTCTGTTTTTATGGGATTGAATTTGCATGATATTTTTCTACAGAGGATGTGTTGTTATGTTTTTCTGCTTTCTTTTGGGTAAAGAGGGACCATCTTCTGTAAAATCTGGCTTACCACAGCATATGACTGGCTTCCATTCAGGTCAAGGTGCTAACTACCATGCAGCACTGTGTCTGAAATAGATAATTTCCCTGCACCCAAAATTTTAGTTTTGGCAGAGTTGATGGCGTTGTTTATCTTTTTGGGGGCAACTGTCTTTGTACCATATGGTATACGGATTTTACAGTCCAGTAAATGCAAGGACTTGTTCTTGGTTTTTTGAAGGACTTGCCCTTACTGTAGAGTTAATTCTAGTTGTTTGCAAAGAAGTCACATGTAAGAAGTGTTCCATCCCATACTGATACAAAATATTGCTGTAGATTCAAACAGACATGAGAGAAAAATAATGAGAAGTGTAGCTATTTGCAAGCAAATACACTATTATTCTTACTTGTAACTTGAGCTGGCTTAACTGAAGCACACTGGTGCCCTTTACTGAAGTTGTCTGCACAGTTGGAGAGTATAGGCAAAAATTTGAGTTAATTCCACACATCAGATGGTAATATGACTCCCCTATATAGCTTAACCATGACACTAACCCATGACTGTACTCCATGTAGTGACCCTAACTCAAGGATGTAGAACTTCTGGGAAACTCTTTTTCTGTTAGAAATTCCTGCTGTATCCCAGGCAGTGCAAAATACTGCTGACAGATTGGTTCTGCCCTCTGCTGATTTCCGTGGCAGAGGTCTTTGATAGTTTGTATGTATGTGGTTGGGAAATCCCTCTGAGAACCTTCGCACATGAGGTAATGTAAAATACACTGCTACTGTTACTTGAGTTGTTAAGTTTGTTGAGGTGAACAGCAGTTACCTGCAAATTGGAACAAGAGGAAATCTGGTGATTTCAAACCAGTGCATTTAACTTTGATTCAGTACCAAGCACACTGTTGGAGTTATTAGTAAAGCAATCAGTTTGGAGGCAACTATGGCAATATGGATGGTAAACAGATGGCAGCATGGACTTATTAAAAGTAAATCATACCAACTAACTTAATTTCTTTGAGAGGATAAAAAGCTTAGTGGCTAAGGTAAATCCACCAGAATAGTGTGTCTCCATTTCATGAACATTTTTCTTACAGTTCCATACAACAGTCTCATAAGAAAATTAAAAATGTGGATAAGATATAATTTTTATAAAATATGATGAATTGTAATGCATTTTGAATGACTATATATATATCAAGCTTGTCACATTGATGCTTATATATATTAATAACTCCATTTTGAGAGAGGAGAGGGCTGTCTTTCTGAAATCAATTCTGGCTCTGATACTAAGTTAAGGTACTGTATTTTCATTAATTGCTTTGACAGCAGGAATAAGACTTCATTGATTGTATGTGTGAATGACATTAGTCTTGTTGGGACTGCAAATGCCATGCAGAGAACAGCCATTAAAACACATCCTTCTCTGAATGTGTCCATGGCATAAACCCTAGAGCCTCAGATAGGGAATATGTGGATAGCTGGGACACTGTGGAATTTCTCTATAAAGCGAAACTTTCCCTGGCCTTCTAGCTGAGGTCAAGAGATTGGCTCTCTGTCTGCAATTACATTTGGAAAAAAGCAAACCAAAACACCCTGAAAAACTTACGTTAAAAGAACATTAAGGTTATAAAGCCTACCACTGAGTAACTAGGAAATAATAAAATTCAAGTGGCCTGTACAATTTTATTTCAGCTTCCTAATGCATATGTATTATGAAGCAGTCCTTAATTCCAGAAATCCGTACTATTTTTAACTCAGGATTCTCCTTTGGCAGCCCTCTGCATTGGAAGGAATTTCATGCAGACTGAGTTTTGTTTCATGCAAGTTCATGTAAGATGCCTCAGAACTTCATTACAGGCCGCTTTGCAGCCCAGCATTTGTGATGATGTTCTTGCAAAATGGAGATGTGCATGCAGAAATGTGGAAGCCCTTTGGCACTTCAGTGTAATGTTTCAGAAGCACTAAGAAGAAACATGCCATTTTGAAGTGCAACAAGGATACAAGGAATTGGTGAAATCGAAAATTTTTTGGTAAAACTTAAGAAATCCTTCAAAATTCAAGTTTCAGTGCAGATGTTTTGCAACATCTGTAATTAAAGTGATAATATGATCTATATGTACACTGAATCTTTGTGTCTGAAGGTTTGCACCATTGCCTTAGATGTGTGACAATTAGGCATTTTCTGTTGGATGCTCTGAATAATACCATTAGATGCACAATAATTGGGTGTTTTCATCTCATTAATATTCATTTTAATACATTTAAATGCCTTTCTTATAGCATTTGTTAATTAACATACATTTACAATGATATATTCCTCTTCCCCATTCACCCATTCTGACTAATTTAATGAGCTGACATATCAGATGACTTCTCTTACAAGATTCTGCTGTTGTATCTTTGGTGGGAACAAAGAAGTGGTTATTGCGCTGTTTGCAAGCAGTATTGGCACAGCTGTTTTTTCTCACAAGGAATCTGAGGCATGGAGAGTCTGTCTTTAGTGATTCTGTTGCAAAATAGAGGGCTTCTTACTATTTCCTTTTATTCATATTATTAAAACCTGTATCTTAGAATCAAAGTTTAGGCCCTAATGTGTTTTTTGAATTGAAAATGAGTGCAGTTTTTACCCCTAAACTTTGTAGTTTGTGCAACTTTGGGCAAAGCTGTAGTGAGGGGCACACCAACATTAAAAAATACCTTTCCTCATTCTTGTAAGTTGGGCTAATTTTAAAAGTAAGCTAAAACATTCAAAAGAGCTGAAAGAAATCCCTGTCTGTTGAAAATGTCTGCAAGGAGATGAAGTAATAACCGAAATGCTGCTGTATAATTACACCTACTGGGGATATTCATTATGATTCTTGGGTTACTCTAGAGTCTGACTATTAGTATTAAGTTAGATAGCTTGCCTGTGTATCATACAAATATTTTAACAGACTGTGCACAGCGCCGCCCACAATAATGTGTGTACTTTCAGTTCCTGTGTTGCTGCTGAAGTACAAATAATAATAATAGTAAACACAGAAAGAAAATAAACATCATTGCTTCTGTAGATTTAGTAGGTTTTGAGGTTTTGTGACAGTGCGCTGCAGTTTTTTGAGTTTTCATCAAAAATTAAGGGGTGAAACTGTAAAATTCTTCATACTGATAAATCAAAAGGCAATCTCTGCAGTTAACAAATTATTCAAATTCAAATAGAGAAAACACACCTGGAGGGGAGTTTTCAGAAAGGCTCAATGTCAGCTTAATTCTGTTCCCACTGAAGTCAATGCAAGTTAAGCCAGTACAGAGCATTTTTCAAAATCTTAACCTTAGGATCTGCATACCCATCTAAGTTCGATGAGGTTTATTCTTTAGGAGATTCTAAGTTATTAAGGAAGAGATTTTCAGTAGCACCTGGGGGATTTAGAAGCACAGTTCAATTAGTCTTTCACTGCAATTTGTGCTTCTAAATACCTGAGACAGGTTTGAAAATCTCATGTTAAAACCCTGTCTCAGCTGTTGGTTAAAGCCTCAGTGCACATGTCTATTCTGATAAAAATAGGATTCCAGTCTGAGGCACATGCAGAATTTTGCATGTGGTTAGATGGTACGCCAGGAGAATAGGCTGTCACATTATCGTTAACTATAAATGAAGGGCACTGTCAAGTGAGGAACATTTGAACAATATTGCCAACGCTGCCGCCGCGGTCCTATAGTGGGTTGTGCTTAATACCAAGGAGTCACATTCTATGACCTGTGTTAAACTGTGTTAAACTGAGAGGCATGTAACTCCCTGAAGATGCCAGGAGGGTAAGTTAGTATTCATTTTGAGCACGATGGAAGAATCTGGTGCCCCACTTTCTGGATTGGCATATCATTTAGGAGTGATGGATGCGGTTAAACGTCAGTGAACATGATTTACATGGGCTTAAATGGCTCCTTTTGATGCGGTTTTTATACGCTGTTACTGCAGCCACCCAACAAAACCCTGCCCTGCTAGTGCAGGGAAGATGATCAGACTTAGGTGTCTTAACAGCCCTCGTTTTTTCTGCTTGCAATAAAAAACATATCTCTGTTTTCCCAAATTTAATGGAAGAGAAAACACAATTCCTCTTAAGTGTCTGGAAAAGAAAAGAGGAGAGAGATCTGTCAGTGTGTTAAAAACGGAGATTTTCAGCCATGGTTCTTAGGAGGAAGGGTTCAAATCTCAGTGTGACTTCACTTGAGAGCAGCTTGGCGGGCAATGTGAAGTTAACCCCCTTGCTATCTGAGAGCTCCAGCTCTGACATGCCAGTGGTTCAGAGTTTAGTTTACCTTTTCTGCTTATAGGATGCAGTGTGTGTTTCACGCAGAAATGCGTATATGCTGCTTTTTAGAGGTCAGATTCTCTTTCATTTACATCTAAGCACTCCCACTGATGGCAACTAGTTAACTAGCTACTGAACAACATTACTGCTGGAATGATGTTTTGTACTGTACCAGTCCATCTCAGAACCTCTTGTGAAGGTGCCTTGCTTTACTTTTTTAACTCTGCTGCAGTGTAATTGAACAGGAATTTAGGGGTTGAGCAGGAGGAAATGGGAGTAAGTTAATAAATATTTTCCTTTAAAAAGGACAGCTAAGAAAGGGTACTAAATTTGAATTATTTTCATGTGCAGTACACCACACAAAAATGAGGAGGAAGCTTGTAATTTATTACAGGGGTTGTCTTAGTCATGCTAAAATTAAGCCTAACCAGGGAGACGGTCTTAGTCTTTACTTGGGTAAGCAGATGGGTGAAGTCTGGTTTTGTACCATCCCCTCTTCTCAGCAAGCCATGTACTCATGTCACAAGGACGAGAAGCAGGAACATTACAGCAGCATACCTAGAGATGCCAGATGCTCTTCTGTGAGCAAAGGGGGATGAAGCAGCAGGAAATGAAAGGAGCCTCATCTTGATGAAGGCAGTGAGGTAGCATGCTCTGCAAAGCAGGGTGAAGTAGCTCCCCATTCTGTAAAAGGAAGGAGTCTGGGAGGTGAGCTAGTTGTAATTCACACAACCCATGCCAGCCTATTCAAGGGACTACTGTGTAATTCAATACAGAGTGAAGAATTACCATTTTAATACACTGTTGAATCTAAAGCAAGCCTACTGGGGCCAAACTGTTTCAAGAGGGGGCATTTGGACTTGCACTGGAAGTAACAGGTAATGAATGGCTCCAAAAGGTTCAGATTACGTTAAGAATTGAGATTTACTATCTGATCAGGATATCTCTTTATGACAGTACCTTTGTTTTAAAATACAGGTAGCCCATTGGAGCTACTTGATAAAGGAGAATACAAACAGCAATGTCTTGGGGTTAGCCCTTGAGGGAAAAGGACTCTTGCAGAGGACTGCTGCTGCTTTGGCCTTCAGAGTACACTAAAGCAGGGAAGCTCTGGACATTAGAATGGTGGAAGGGGGTTCAAAACAGGCGGCTCCTAAACTGGATGGGGCCAGGCAGGGTGGGGTTCATCATCAGGTCAAAGAATATTTGCATTATGGGGATGCTAATGGCACAGGAACTTAGGTCAGGAGGCAACTGAACTGGAGGTGAAAAAGTCAGTCACAGAATGGTTTGGGTTGGAAGGGACCATTAAAGGTCCAACCCCCCTGCGATGAGTAGGGACATCTTGAATTAGATCAGGTTGCGCAAAGCTCTGTCCAGCCTGACCTTGAATGATTCCAGGTATGGGGGCATCTACAGTCTCTATGGGCAACCTGTTCCAGTGTTTCACCACCCATATCATAACAAATTTCTATATGTCTAGTATGAATCTATCCTTTCTGAGTTTAAAACCATTACCCCATGTTCTGTTGCAGGACACCACATCTTTCCAGTACTCCAGAGCTGGACACAGTACTCCAAGTGGGGTCTCACCAGAGTATAGGGGCAGAATCACCTCCCTCAACCTGCTGGCCACACTTCTTTTGATGCAGCCCAGCATACAGTTGGCTTTCTGGGCTGTGAGCACACGCTGAAGCCAGCTCATGTTCAGTTTCTCATCCACCAGTATCCCCAAGTCCTTCTCGGCAGGGCTCCCCCCAGTCCCTTCATCCCCCAGCAGCCTTTGTTGACACCAGAGGTTGCCCTGACCCAGGTGCAGGGCCTTGCACTTAGCCTTGTTGAACCTCATGAGGTTCACATGGGTCCACCTCTCAAACTTGTCCAGGTCCCTCTACTGTGTCAGCTGCATGACACAGCTCAGTATTGGACCCAAATCAGACCCTGAAAGGACACCACTTGTCACCAGTCTCCATCCAGACATTGAGCCATTGACCACTATTCTCTGAATGCGATCATCCAGCCAATTTCTGATCCATTGAATAGTCCATCCATCAAATCCATATCTCTCCAGTTCAGAGAGAAGGGTATTGTGGGGGACTGTGTCAAAGACCTTCCAGAGGTTCGGAGAGATGACTTTCATAGCTCCTCCCTTGTTCACCGAAGGGATAAACAGTTGGAGTGTCACATAAAAATGCAGCAAGTAGAGAAGGATGCAAGGGAGTGAGAAGAAGACAAAAGTGTCCCCATGACCCAGATAAAAGACTGAAGAGCTCTGAGCAACTTCTCTGATTTAGGATGGGAAAGTGCCTGGTGCACAGAGACTCCTGTCTGGGGGTCAGCCTCTGAACAGGTATTTACACAGTCCGTTTTACTTTGGTTTCTGTGAGCAACTGCAGCTCCTGATAAACAGTTGTTAGAAATATCCTTTTGATTCTGCATGGCTTGTCTGGCCTGTAAGCTCAGTCCAGAGTGGTGTGTAAAGGGAGCTTTAATTTGACAGGAGCTCTGCAGAGATTGGTGATTTAGAGAGTAATGTTTTCTTCCCTCTTGGTCTAATCTTGGAGGAAGTGAATCACTTCTGTCTTTCTTGGAGGTTTTGCTAATAGGGAGAACACGTTATAGAAGAGCCAAGTTTTCTATCCTTCCTTCCTATACCCGTTTCTCTCTTGCGCTAACTCATCCCACTTAATGCAGAAGAAACAACTAGACTTGAAATAGAGTCCATGAACAAGTGGCTCTTGCCATCCAGCCTAACCTACTTCTACCTTTACCAGGCTCAGGAAGAAGAGATGATAGGGCAGCAGTGCTGTACTGTTCCCTCCAGGTAGAACCTGGAAGAGACCTATTCAGCTTCAGGGGAAACAGTGAACCTGCAGCAGCAAACCGTCTGTGAGCTGTTAATCCTGTTGTGAGGATGATAGCAGTGCACAGCTGTCAGCATTAGCAGGATGGCAGGTGAGGTGCAGAGATGAGTGATGCAAGAATTCCAGGACATTTCTTAGGGCTGTCCATAAACTGGTGCCAATCCAGGGCCTCTGAAGATGCCTTGCCTCCCTCATCTCTGAGCTGCTCTCACAGCACTGAGGCCAAAGGCTGGGACACAGTGCATGTACTAAGGTAAAATGAAAATAGCAGCATGCACTGCACTCCTTCCTGACATAATCAAGTACTGAGTTTTACACACCAGTGCACATATTACTGGCATTTACTAGGAAACACAGGGAGCAGGCTTGCAGGCACATCGAATATACAGGCAATTGCTCTGGAGCATGGGGAACACACAGGCAATTCGATTCCCAACTGGTTTCGAGGCAGGAGCTACCAATTAAAATTAAAATAATAAAAGACCAAGAGCTTGGGACTGATGATAGGCTCTGGAGAGAGGAGTTGCTAACAGCTTGGGCTACAAAGATGCTTCTCTTTCAGTGGATTTTAAATGTGAAAGAAACTCAGGTAACAGATCATTCTTTTCTTCTGGCTTCCCTGATTTTCATGTAGTCAGTCGCGCAGCCAAAATTCCTACAGACAGGGCTGCTCCCTGTGAATTCCAAGCAGCAAGCCAGCCTTTTGAGAGCTGATGCAGTAAATATGCTGGCAGTCAGCTATACCTAGGAAGCAAGATTTTATAACTAAGCATCAGGTGTCTGAGTGTTAAATGATAGGGCGCAGATAATCTATTAACAGCATCATGATATTTATTTACATATATATGAAATGAATGAGTATTAAAAAAAAAAAATATCTCTCCGATGTGTCTTCCATATTAACCGTTAAGGAGTCTCTGAAGCAAACTTCTCCTCCTGATGGAGAAAACTGGAGCCTAACTAGGTGAGGTTATTAGACATATGTGGGGTCTGCAAAGCTGGGATTTATGCTGTGCCCATCACAGTGGTCCCTGTGGATCATGTTGGAAGTGGGCAAGTTTTAACTGCAATTGCCAAACTGCAGCTCCCATGGGGCAGATGAAGTTGTAAATCACAATCTGTCACTGGTTATGAAGTGAAAGCATGTTTCCCTTGCTCTTCTCAGAAGTCAGGTGAATGTCGATGAACTAGTCAGGTGGAGGATGCTGGATGGGAGAATTTTCACAAAAAGCAGTGAGTTTACTCAATTTTGTTAATGATTTGTACAAAAGAGGATAACAATATAGACTGTTAGTGCTTCACAATGTGGAAGTCAGAATGATGGTGCAAGACAAGAACTGTGATCTGAACTCTCTGCCAACCAGAGAAAAAGCTGTGCCGCTGAAAAATTGGCACTAATCCAGTGAAAATATCTAGAGGTAGTGTACAGGTTATTTTAGATGCATTTTGTCAAACGTGGCCTCTACTTTGGAAGCAAAGTAAGAAAGTGAAAACCTTTCAGGCGCTTTACCTCCACTGGGAACTTGGGAATCACCAGACTGCACAGCGCAGTACTTCAGTCATTGCAGTACCTCATGTCAACACAGTTCTGCTACATGAGGGTTTGTTTTGTGAAGGCTTTCAGATTTCCCTTTCAGAGAGCTTAACACAGACTCATCTGCTAGCAGGTGCAGGACAGACTCATTTATTATTGCTTAGCTTAATAAACTGCATCTTAAATTATGATATCGATTACAATGTTGAACGAAAAGGCTGAGCTGGCATTATAGTATTTGACACAAGCAGCATTTTAAAACGTTTACACTGATTGCATGGTGCATTAGTATTGTTTTTGGAAAACAATAGATAGACTTAAAATATGGTGTCACATAAAGTGCTAGGTGCCTCTGAGTTCATTTATTTAAATTTTGATCTAAAAATAAAAGACATTGTATGGCAAAGGGTGCTAACCCAGGGTTCTTGTCACCATGAACAAACACAAACCAACTTTTGCTGTATCAGTTCCCCAAATTACTGACATTTAAGCACAGCAAAAATACATTTGTAGCAACCCTAGGAAGTTCTGTAGGATCTCCTGACAGGATAAACATGTCTTCTCTGCCCTCCTTTTTTTCCCTCCCCCTCCCAAACAAGCAATAAAAACATTTTGCATAAACAAATTCCAAATTACAGCTAATCATAGGAAAGCTGACAAATTTATGCTGTGCTAGTCTGTGAAAATACTAATCAAAGCAGCCTGTCAATTGTTAAAGTTAATGATTTAGATATGCAAAACTCTGACTAAATTTTTGTGGATAATTACATAATTATTCCTGGGTTACCACAATCAAAAATAGCAATTGCAGGCTCCATCTTGAAATCACCATGGCAGTTCCCTGCTATCTTTTGAAGACCTCTTTACCCTTCCCCCCCATATGCAAAGTGCACTAGGGGACCCACCTGAGAAGGAAAAGCAACTGTAGTAGGTGCCTCCAGCCTACTCCATCCAGTCTGTTCCTTCTGCAAAAATAAGCCCCTGAAGAAGAAAACACCTGCTAGTGTGAATGAAGGTGTGGAAAACGCCAGTTGAATAACAGAGGATTGGAAACAGCAGTTACCTGCTGTAACAAGCTGCAGTAGCAGTGCCTCTACCCATGGATTAAAATATGTGTAACAATGAGCTTTTCCTGTGGGAGGCCTTTCAGATTGAAGAATAAGTAGTTTATATTTTGCTTTAAAGGTGTTGGTATGAGACAAGAACCCAGGACTAGCAAGGCTTACCTAGGTCATTCAACTTTTCATTCAATTATCAAATCATTCAGAAGTTCCTTTGGATCTCCCAAGCAGTCCCGTTCCAGGTGTTTGATGTAGAAGGGGCTATAAGGCTCTTCCACCACTGTGAGCCATGGAATGCCCTTTCTACTTGACCACATGCTTAAAGCCTTTGCTGGGGGTGTTAAGGAAAGGAAGGTTCTGGTGGAGGGAAATAAAAAGAGGTAAGCAAGCCTAATCCTTTTGGACACTGGTCTTTTTTTCAGCTCCTTTGAAAGTAGCTCTAAGTCTATTCTGAATGCCTTTGAAAAGCCTTGTCCTTGGAAATTCTGAATTTCTCTTGCAGCACTGTTTTTCTCCTTCTCATGTTGGTTTCTTGCTCTCTTTTTATACCAGGTCTAACTGAAACAGCATGGAGATTCCAGATGTTGGGAATCTCAGCAAAGTGACACAGTATAAATAAAATGAGCCTTGGGCTCTTTCCTGAATGTCACACTGGCTGGAATGGGGTAATGATGGTGATAGGGTTTTAAAAAGTAATATATCTCTTGCGTAATTTTTTATCATAATTTTTCTATACAGTTTCCATTAAATAGATAAATGACCTAAATGAAAAAGAAATAAAGTGAAAGCACAAAATCAGTCCCTGTCAAGGGCTATGTAAAAAGAGTTAGGGCCCCAGCCTTCTGAAATTGGCTGCCTAAACTCCCACATCTGCAAGTAGATGGGTATGTGGATTGACTGGCTTTACTAATAGCTTACTAGTGTTAGGGACCTAATGTGAAGGAAGCAAATGCACGTTGATGGAGATATATTCCTGCTCTCCCTCCCCTCCCCCCAAACTGCTATCAAAGTCGGCTTCAGCTAATTTACGTTATGGGCCCCCTCACTGCTTTTGTTATGTTTTCAAGAGAGTAACTATTACAACCCCACTTGGTGGGTTGCTCAAGCTATAATAAGGGCATGAAGTTAAATAGTAGTGAGATTGGATGTCTGAATGAGACCTGAAATGTTTTGGAAACCTTGCAAGCACCTGGAGCAATAGCAGGGCTCTGAGGTGCTATTCACATTCACAAGTCTTACAGTGCTTACTTCTGCTGCACTGATGAAGCAAAAATAAACTTCCTGTGCTTAGACAGATTTTAAACATTTTTCTACAAGACAGAAACCAGATGGAATATTTTCACAGCTGACACCAGAATTCACAGTTTTCGTGACTTCTGTGATATTGTGATTTATACAGGGACTTTCTGTATGAGCAGCCTGAGCAGACAGCCTCTTGCCATTCAAGCTTTTAAACATTATTTGGATTGGTAGGTCAAAAGATTGTATTAGCTGCGTGAAATGTGAAGTATGTGGATTTAAATGATAGCTCTGTGGGCTGTTCTGTTTCTGCATCTTGACTGTAAGTCATAATAATCAAATATGTTAAAAGTACACTGCTCCAAAATGGATAGCGAACCTTTAAATGCCTTGAAATTAATCATTTCTAGAAGCAAACAAAAAAATTCTTATGTCAGGGCAGGAGCACAAGGCAGGCTATTGTCATCAAGTCTTTGCTAGCCCTCTTAAAGGGAGGGCATGTGTGTCAGAAGGCATTCTGCCTGGGGCTGCG
The DNA here is from genome assembly GCA_009867235.2 of Psittacus erithacus. Classification (NCBI taxonomy): domain Eukaryota; kingdom Metazoa; phylum Chordata; class Aves; order Psittaciformes; family Psittacidae; genus Psittacus; species Psittacus erithacus. Next base: position 59,276 of record WYDI02024354.1, read on the forward strand.
TGTTTCACAGGGAATATTTTCAGATAAAGATAAACGTGACCAAAAAAAAAAGAAAGTGTTGAAGGTTGATTTGAGGTTTTGCTTGCTTGCTTGTTTGTTTTATTTTCTCCGGCTGGGGATTGAGAAACCAAGTCAAAGCTGCTGGTAGACCATGTAAAAGGAACTGGTGGATACCACAGGACCTGGCAGCACTGGATGCAGGCAGGGGGCTGTCCTTGCAGCCTGTTTCATTTGCTCTCCATTTGTGCCTGGATCAGCTTGTTGTTCTTTGCAGTCGAGCTTCTTCTCTCTTTGTGTGAACTCATGGTTTCCTGGGAAACTTGTGCTGACCTATGCCTGAAGAAAACTTCAGAAACGCATTGATTTTTTTCTGTTTTTATGGGGCTTTCTCTACACACAAGAGCTGTATTTCAGCAACCTTTTTTCCATGGTTGGAAAAAAGTGGATGCAGTTCCAGATTTTACATTTTTCCTTTCACGGCCTTGGGTGATACGGCTTTTGGCTCTGTGATATCCTTACAAATCTGGAGTAGCACACTGGCGTTTGTGGTGATAACAAAACTCAAGCTCAGCCTGCTGTGGGAGGCAGTGTTGGAGGTATTACTTGTTTGTGTGTATTTATGGGATCCCATACTCTGAAATTCACCTCTCTCTCCATCCAAGAGAGCTGATTTGTGTAGGGCTCCAGAGATCAGAGATGTGCCTTGTCTTTAACCAGGTGTTTGCTTAGGGATGTGTTGTTGCTAGGGGATATAAATTCATAGAATCATAGAGTGGTTTGGGTTGGAAAGGACCTTAAAGACCATCTAGTTCCAATCCCACTGCCATGGGCAGGGACGCCTTCCACTAGACAAGGTTGCTCAAAGCCCCATCCAGCCTAGCCTTGATCACTCCCAGGGATTGGGCAGCCACAGCTTCTCTGGGCATCTTGTGTCAGTGATTCACCACCTTCATAGTGAAGAATTTCTTCCTAATAGAAATCTACCCGCTTTCAGCCTACCTCTCTCAGCCTCAGCACCTTTCAGCAGGAGAAGTGCTCCAGCCGTCTGATAGTCTTCATGCCCTCCTCTGGACTCTCTTCAACAGCTCCGTGTCCTTCTTGTGTTGAGGGCCCCAGAGCTGAATGCAGTACTGCAGGTAAGGTCTCACAAGAGTGGAGTAGAGGGGGAGAATCACCTCCCTTGACCTGCTGGCCATGCTCCTTTTGATGCAGCCGAGCACACAGTTGGCTTTCTGGGCTGCAAGCACATACTGCCAGCTCATGTTGGACTTTTCATCAGCCAACACCCCAAGTCCTTCTCCACAGGGCTGCTCTCAATCCATTCTCTTCCCAGCCTGTATTTGTGCCTGGGATTGCCCTGACCCAGGGATAAGGCCTTGCACTTCGTATTGTTGAACTTCATGAGGCTTGCACAGGTCCACCTCTCAAGCATGTCAAGGTCCCACTGGATAGCATCCCTTCCCTCCAGTGTGTCAACTGCACCACATAGCTTAGTGTCATTGGCAAACTTGCTGAGGGTGCACTCAGTCCCACTGTCCATGTTGCTGACAAAGATGTTAAACAGGATCGGTCCTAGTACTGGTCCATGGGGAGTACCACTTGTCACTGGTCTCCACTTGGACATTGAGTCATTGACTGAAACTTTCTGAGTGTGACCATCCAGCCAATTCCTTATCCACCAAGTGGTCCACCCTTCAAATCCATGCCTCTCCAATTTAGAAATAAGGATGTCATGCAGGACAGTGTCAAATGTCTTGCATAAGTCCACATAGGTGACATCAGTTGCTCTTCCCTTATCCACCAACACCGTGACCCCATCATAGAAGGACACCAAATCTGTCAGTCGCAATTTGCCCTTAGTGAAGCTATGTTGACTATTGCAAATCACCTCCTTATTTTCCTTGTGCCTTCACATAGTTTCCAGAAGGATCTGCTCTGTGATATTGCCAGACAGAGAGGTGAGACTGACTGGCCTGTAGTTTTTCCCTTTTTAAAATTGGGGGTGATGTTTCCTCTTTTCCAGTTTCTCAATTTCTTTCCAGGTCTGAGAAAGACAGAGGTATATATAATTTTAGGTGCTTATAATATGTGTACCTTATCTTTATAGGAGGATTTATTGTGTAAATCGATGACAAATGGTAATAGCTCTTATGCAGCCATAGCAGTGGAAAGACTCACTCTCTAATATATTTTTCCTGTTCAACCAGTTCTTAAGGGTACTGCAATATCAAGGTATCCTTCAGTCTTCTGTTACCTGTGTGCCAATTTCAACTCCAATGCAATGGTCAAATGAAGCAGCACAAAACCACATTTATCATTCTCAGTGAGATGGTACTCAATCTTGTTTGGACTTGATATGCAAGGCTTCTTCCCTCCATGCCCCCCCAAATATGGTAGAGCTATGGTAGAGACAAAGGAGGGGAAGGGTTAATAATCTGTAGCAAGTGTGTGCTAAATACACATTGGTTTCACTGATATCTGCTGAAAATTGGCACACAGCAAAACATTTGGTGATAACATATGGAAGGAGATGTGGGAGACAGTTAGAAGAAGCTTTCCACTTCTCTGTACATGTTTATAACCTAGTGTCCTCAACATTATAGATACTACGTATTGAAATTGTCTGTAGGCAACCTGGTTTTGAAAAAAACCCAAAAAAGTGCTGCTGTCATTCTTAACATGTTACTTCTCTGTTTGGACCTTTTTTGCCTGTTTGTTTTTCCTCCCATTCCCTTTTTTTTGTTTCCTCATCCCCAGCCAGCTTCAGTGAATACAGACACTGTATTATAATGAGCAATTGTTTAGAGGGCTGTAGCACAAATCTGTAATGTGCTCCTTTATAGACAGTCACTGAAATCCAGGAAACCACATTATAAATATAATGCTGATATATATCTAGGCCAGTTTAAACAAATGGAGTCACTTCTGCAAGAGGCTTCCTTTGGCTACACTGATCTGGCAAATGCTTAAATATATGCTTAACTCCCATGTGTACTTGCTTTGAAGTCAATGGGATTACGTATATGTTTATATACTCTGGTGGTTTGAGGCCTTAAAACATAGGAGGATATTTGGCATTTAGAAAAATAGGGCTAGAAGAAGCCTCAAGAAGCCCCGCTCCTTCAGGATTGGTTATATTTATATCATTCCTGGCAGAATATGTTTTTTTCTAACCTGTTGTTAAAAACATCTGGTGATGGAGATTACAGATTCCATGCTTTCCCAGGCTCCCTCCCAGTGCTTCAGTATCTTAATTATTATAAATGTTTTTCTCCAATATCTGAAGTGCATCCATCTTGCTGCAAGTTAAACCTGTTACTGTTTGAACTTTCTAACATGCAAGAACCCTGTGTGCGACAAGCTTTTACTCATTCAAGGCCTTAAAATTGCCTTCCCAAGAATTCTTTTCTCTGAAGATCTCAAGGTTTTAAAAATCTTTTATCTGGGACATATTTTGTGGATCTCTTGTTGCTTCCATTGCTTTTCTTCTGGGGCTCTCCAATTAGTCCATCTTTGCCTTGCACTCATTTCCATCCCCTGTTGAATTTCAGCCCTTTTCTTGATACAACTCTAATTTGTCAACATGTCTTCAAGCTCGGGGCTTCCATACTTGTAGTTGCCCTATGCACACCATTTGTATAGTCTGCAAGCACAACAGGTGTGCTGTTTCATGGCCAGATGATTCATAAAAGTACTAAACAGAATCATCCACAGCAGAGTTTTGTAATCCTGCTGTCTCCCTAGATGGCTTGCTTCGACTGTGGGCAAGTGGAACCTTTCTCTACACATCATGCCCAACCACTTTTGTACCTGTCTCACAACCGTTTTATTTAGACCATGTTTTGTTAGAGTGACACTTTAGCACCAAAAACTTTGCTGCGTCAAGAAATATGACTTCTGCTTTGTGTCTGCCATGAGGCCTGTTCCCATGTGGCAGAAGGAAATTAAATTGATTTGATGGGATTTATCATCTACAAATCCATACTAGCTACTGTACATTTCCATGCTATCTTCTAGGTGCTTACAAATAGTTTGATTACTTGTTCTGGTGTTTTTCTGAGGGTTGAAGACAAATTGACTGGCTGTTAACTCCTTAGCTCTGCTTTCCTTGCTCTGTAGAGCTAGATATCCTTCTTGCTCTTTTCCAGTCTTTTGGCACCCTGTATTCTTGAATTATGAGAGGTGACTGTCCTGTAATTCAGAGATGGTGTAAGTGGCTTCTTAAGAATTTTGAGTTTAAATTCATTGTGCCAAATCAGTTTGAATGCTTCTGATTTATTTAAAGGCATTTTAATCTCTCTCTTTTTAGGCCATTATCTTCCTACTATTACATCTGCTGTTCCTTGCCTGTACTGTTATTTGTGTCCTTCAGAAGTTTCTCAGTGGCATTACCAGTTCTCTTTTATTTTTGCCTTCCATGAGATCTCCTGAGTTTAGGTCACCTGCCAGAGTTTAATCCTGCTATCAACAGTGGTTGTGTTGCTTCTGGATCAAGGTTTAACTGGAGATTATGGAAGGAATCTCAGTTTCTGGTTCCTACTTGCACAGTAGTCTTGCTGAAGTATGAGAACCCTGAATTAAACTAAGACCTGCAATAATGGGGGCTGTGGTGGTTTGTGATTTGGGATGTCTGCTAACCAACTTGATGAGGCAGGGTTTGAGCTGGTGTATTGATTTGTTTTCAACTGGAACAAATAGTTCAACTGTCACTCTGGGAGCTTAATGAACACTTGTGCCACAGTGTCTGCTCCTTTGTTAGTGCTGAGAATTTATTTTAACAAATAGTGTGTTCAGAGAATAAATTGACCACATTGTCTTTACCTCCTGAACTTGTTGTTTGTGGTGGCACTTTCTCGTTTGTAGATCTTTGCTAATGGTCAGGTACCAGAATGGTAGCTTCATCCTTTATCTGTTTCCCAAAAAAAGTGAAGTAGGGAGCATCATAAAAAACTTGTCAGGAATGAAAATGTAAACAATTTCTGTGATGTCAGTTTTTCAATAGTCAAAAGAAGGTTCAGTTGAGATTACTCTTGAACTAGTAACAAATCACTGCATATAAATGAAAACTTTCTGTGCTAATTGTAATATATTTATGAGGGATTTTAGTTGCACTCTTATAGAAGAGTATTTTCATTCCTATTATATTTTTGCATAATCCTTTTTTTTTTTCTCTGAAGGGAATGCAAAAATTCAATAGCTAAGGTTGTCATTTTAAGATGTGCAATGAGCGAATAGGCTAAAAGAAACTGAAATATTCTATATAATTTCATGGGGTCTTCCAAGGGAACATGCCAATTTTATGGGGGCTCTTATGGAAAAATTTTGATTTCATGTGGATTCAGGTGAAAAAGTAAATTTCATGGGATTTCTGAATATGGCTGGATTTTAGTAGTTCCATGAAATCTATGACAGCCATGGAAAAAAAGGCACAGTTCTTGTCATGGAGTAAATTTTTTTTAGACCTTTGTAGAACTTTTGTTTTCTGTGTACATCTGTTCCTCTGACACATATTATGCATTCCGGACCTCTTCCTCATCTTGTAGTCTCTTCCTGTGAATATTTTACACTTCTTGATGGATGCATAGTGCTCTGATCCTCAGATGACAGAAATCCATGACTGCCTACAAAGGAGGTTCAGTGTGCAAGTGTGTGGGGGAAAGGGCGTGAAAAATAAGAAATACTAAATACAGTCCTGGGGATTTAATATTTTATGGTAATACCATCTTATTTTATGCAATATAGGAGGGAAAATAATCAGGACTAAGGAATGGGAATGATTTATCATATTCAACATGAGAACTAAGCCGTGTAGCATCGAAAGCAACCTACTTGCAATTTGTAAAATCCCAGCTTGGTCAGGGGGTATGGCACAAGACCACCAGAGGAGCATATAAAGCTTCAGAGGAGAGTGACTGTGTTGTTGCATCTCAATTTATCCTATAAGCAATGCCCTTGTTGGCTAGGACACAAGTGTGACTGTAGCATGCCTGCATTTTTCCCTGTCTTCGTAGAGGCAGCAGAGCTGAAATAGATCTTGCTTTTCAAGGAGGGAAATTAAGACACAGAGGAGAAAAGGAATGCATCCTCAGACAGGGCTTGAAAATCAATGGTGAGATGAGGTGAAAACTTACAGGAAGGCTGTGTCAGAAAGGCATGGGAAATGACAAAGAAAAAGCAATATTAGATATGTGGAGGAATCAGAAAGGAAAGAATTGTGAAGCAGATTAAGCCAAATCTATGCAGGGTTTTAAATGAAGAAGTCTGAGCAGTCTCAAGAAGACGAACAGGGAGCCATCTGATTAGCCTTGATTTAATAGTAGTATTGAACAGTTTTGTGTGCCTGAGCAGCCAGAATTGAGAACATTTGTGACAGTGGAGATGAAGCCTCTCCTGGGGAATTACCTTCCCTTCAGCTGAGGGGAGATGTGGAGAAACATCACAGTGTACAGCAGAGGTGGTGGGGCTGTGCATCCTTCCGCACACAGGAATAGGAGAGAAAATACACACTGAGGTCCTGAATGGTGTCCTGTACCACTTCCATGAGAAATGGGAAACAGAGAGCTGAAACTAAAGCTATCTGTTGTTGCACATCAAGGCTTGTCTATATTTACTGAATCCAAGAGGAGGCTCGGAGGGGCAAAAGAGGCAAACAAAAACCAGTGTCTGGTGTATAAAGGAGTTATTCATGTTAGCTGCAATGGGCACAGGTATTTATGTTGCACATTATAATGTTCTTTATTGCCTGCTACCCACTCTCTTAACTGAACCTAATAAGTTCCTAGAATCTGTATTCCCTTTTGTTCAGTTTCTGTAAAATGCTAAACAGAATTTTGCCATGTATAATGTTTTCCAGAGAAAACATCATTGCCTTTTGTTGTATTATTTTGAAAGAGTTTTTGGCCTGTTGGGACTTAGAACTGCTTTTCCCTGTTCCCCATCAAACAGCCTACAATTCAGCTCTCCTTTGTATAATCCTATTTCAAATATGAACAATATGAATCCTTCAGTTTATGCTAGCAAGGAAATTTGGGTGGTTATATTTCATCATTGCCTTAAAGAAGATGGGCAGGGCAGCTGCCAGGCTATCTTTCTACAGCTTTTTTCTGCTGAAATCTAGTGAAGAAACTGTAGCCATCTTGATAACGTATTCAAACCTCCCCCTACTTTTTGCTAGCTTACTGTATCGGCAAGTTGTGGCTGGGCATTTTTCACTTGCAGTAGATAGCAACAGCCTGCCCACCTCATCCTCAAAGGGTACAGGTCAATAAGGTCATGCCGTCTTTTTCTCTGGCTGCACTTCTGGATGTATTTGCCGCTATCTTGATGGCCCTCAGATCACTGTAGTGATGCCTGTATCACCTATGGGATTTCCAGTAAAAGCTTTAGTGAGCTTTTCAACACAGAAAAGGGATGTTCAGCTCAAGGATAGCAAAGCCTGGAAGGAGATGTCTGTAATAGCATTGACCAGACAAGCCTGTAGGTCAGGAAGAGGCAGGAGTCTTCATGAGGAGCTGTAGGAGGTTAGTGTGCTTGTTCTACATCTGGCCTCTACCATAGCAACCTCTCCTTTGCCAGCAAGCCGAGCCATGCTCTGCAGATTTGATGACCAGCAGAGCTTCTCCAGCCCCGCTCTTATGTACAGCAGGCAGGGTTGGAGCTTGTGTCTCTTTCAGGCTCCCATACTGCACCTGGACCTTGTGGTGTAGGAATCGCTGTAGATGTGGTGTCTTGTGGGGTCCAAACAGCATGCATTGGTACTTCTAGTTAAGAATGTAGATCAGTTTTGTTCTTTGGAACTTTCCTCTTTTTCCTTATATACAGAGTACATTTTCCTTCTATGTTTTGTCAAGTTAGGTAAGAAGAAAACCTCCACTTTGCACAATGTTTTGGCAAACTGTCCCTTTTTTCCCAGAAACAATTGTGCCAATATCCAACTACTCCACCAATAAAATATACATGGCTAATGTATACAGACTTATTCTTGCTGATATCCCCTCCTTGCTGAAAGCGTTCTGTTCACGTCAGATGCTGCAACCCTGACCATACATTTGTAGATTAGCATGCTTGATTAAACTTGCATAGAGAACTGGAGATCGCAGCACAAGGGCATGGACTATCTGAGCCTGTGAAATCTCCCCATGGGTAAGGTAGATGGATTAGTATCATCACATGTAATTGTATAATTTTACCTCTCAACACTCTTGATTGCCCTCACTTTGGGAATCCCCAAAGATCCACAGTCGTGAGGTCGTGGGATGCCTGAATTCACACAAGCAAGGATGCACATTTCCTGTAGTGGTTCTTCTTTCCACCAGGGGAGAACTAAGGGGTAACCCAGCTATTTCTTTTGGGGTGTCTGCTTTCAAAATGGTCAAAGGCAGTGGGACTTGGATTGTGTGACACCCTGCTGTTTGCCTGTATCTGACATCATAATTTCTTCTCCAGAGTCAGCTGGCTAAATTAATTTGATTTTAAAGAAGTGAAGCACTGAGACTGTGCCTGACATTTTCAGGATACCAGGACACTGTGTTCCTAGATCAATATGCTGATTTAGTAACATAACTTATGCTCAGGAAGGCCATGTGACACTTCCAGACCCATCCATCTTAGTCAAGTATTTCTATTAAAGCTGTGCAAATCCTTTCCAGGACAGAAAGTGAGATTTTTACAAGTTTCCCATTAGAAAGAAATAGTATGGAATTACAAACACCCCCCCTTCATCTTTTCCCCCTTTCTCCTACCCCCAGATTTGAATATATCACTTTTCTCACGTTTGACTCTCAAGCAGGCCCTGACACAAGACCATCTCTATATTGCTAGCAGTCAGACAGGCACACATATACATAGATATGTAAATACACTAGCAGTAGCCTACTGTCCATAAAATGTGCACTTGCATATGCAGATAAAGAAGATCCATTTTTAAGCAGGCCCTTTCTTGGATTAAAAGATGTACTTGAAAAGGTAAAGGGCACCTCAAGTACCAAAACATCACGTAGTTAAAACATAGAAGAGAACTGAGTTCTTCACAGACTTAAATAGGATCAAAATAATGCACAAATATAGTCGAGTTTATCTACATAAAACCAAAAAACAAACAAACAAAAAAACCCCAACAGATATCATTTGGTCATGTAGCTCATTTAATATATATGAAAACTAGTTGCCTTTAGGCCATTCATGTTTATTGTACCCACAGAAACAGCACATTGGAGTCAGCAACTATTGTGTCAATCAAGCAGATACAGACATGATTGAACTTCTTATTCTGACAAAAGTCACAGTAAAAGTATATCAGAAAAAAGGCTACTCTCATTTTCTATGTTAAACAGGAGGCATTGTAGCTTTCTTATACGATGCTTAGAGTTCTTGCTTCCTTTTACTGATAAGGTGCTGGCAGCTGAATCCCCCAATAATGCTAGAAAAACATTCATGTGATTTATTTCAAGGTGCATGGAAACTTTTAAATAATGAGCCAGCTTTCTCAGAACCGAGCAGAAATTAACGTAGTTAGTTGATGGTCATGGTGAAGTTCTCTATCTTCTAAACCAATACCACTTGTTTCCTTATTTGCCCAGCTTTCATTCAGGATAATTCAGTATCATACTGTTTACCTGTACCTAGACATTTGCCTGACTACAGCTTTTAAAACCAGGTTTAAATTTATGCTGGAGAATGTCTGTTCTTTATCAAAGGATATAACTTTTCCTCTGAGTGCCCTTCCTACACCAAGTAGCCCAAGTACTCCTGAAGGCATGACATCCTTTATGCCCCACACCCTGGCTGACACAGCTTGCACATCAGAACCTTTTGTGCTCACCAGGGAACCAGGATTTGAAGGATCACTAAACTTAGCCATTTTGTGTATCAATCTATGCAGCAGCACTTTAATAATTTATTTTCAAGGTTAGAGTGTTCATTTTGCCCTCATACTTGCTAAGTGGCATAGAGATGTTATGTGTGGTACATGATAATGCTATCATCTGTTGCTTTCTAAAAGCCACCCAAAGTACTGCACTGTAATTAAATAGTATTTCTTGATGACATTGCGTGCTCTAGATGTATCCTGAAACAGACTGACACAAATAAGCCATTTAAGGATGCAGAGCCAATCAGGAAGTCTTGCTAAATGCAGAACTTATGTATAAACTATTTTCTATCTTTTTAAATTATGGCTTTGTTTTAATGAAGCATTTGCTAACAATGAATCTATGTGCATGCATTTGGTCTGTCGCTGGTATTCTCAACAAGATAACTGATTTAGCCATATTCTGATCTGCAACATGGGACGAGCCTGAGATTAATTTTTCACTATGAGAAAGAAGATAAGCCTGTTACTTCTACTCCTTACTTGACTTCGGTTGCTGATCAAAAAAATCACATTGTTTTTATACTGGGGAAAAAAAAATCAAAACCAAAAACTTCAGAGCCTACAAATATTCCAAAATCTAACTGCTTTCTGCCTCTGGTGGTTCTTACAAACATAAGCAGGCTACTTTAGATAGTATGGAGGACATTATCTTTTGTCAGTGTTGTACCACTGAAAATGTCTCCTTTCTCTTTTGTTGTCCTTTAAATCTTGCTCATAGGACAGCCTTCCTCCTGAATTCACCTTTTTTGGGAGAAGTCTCAAATTACCACTTCCCACCCTATTCCTCCAGGAATGTTAGCTGAGCGAGCTCAGTTTTTAATGCTTCACCTCCTACCTTTGCTGATGTGCCTCCGACTCCCTGAGTGGCCAGTCTTCTGCCTGTGCTGCCTTCTTGGCTCTACCAGACTCCTCATGCTAAAAAACGGCTTGTTGACTGGAGCACTGTATGGTCCAATCCTTCCTGCCACATCATCCTGTCATTGTCCCACCAGTTCTGGGAGCTGCTTTTCCACGCCTCACGGCACCTTGTCCAGGTACCTTCAGGTATGAAAACCAGTCTCAGTTTCTTTTGATTGCAGGAGAAAGGTAAATCCTGGCACATCTTTTTTTCTGAATTTCTGGCTAGTAAAGAGGCATTTGTATGGGTAGGACAGCCTCTGCCTCTGTGTGCAAGGGGCAGGCCCATTTACAAAGTATCAGGTAGATTTTTAGAGCTCTCTGGGACAGGCCTGCCTTTTAAGTCTTGTGTGGAATACAAAGCACATACATCGTCATTACTTCATTACCAGTTACTATTGATAACGAGCAACCAAAGTTCATTATATAGTCAATATTGCACCTAATTCTCAGTGTAATATTGCTCTGGGTCTCTGTAGAAATGTAACCTGTATCTTGGAAAACAATGGACCAAGTTTGACGTTGTGAGTGTGTCAAACAACATAAATATTATTGTCACACATTCATTTGCAGAAACATAATATTTAGCTATGTCTGATATATTTTAAAATGCTTTTCACACTGTTCACTTGATGATATATTTTGTAAGACAACTTGGTCAATGCTGTGATTCTAGCAGTCCCATGTTCTGCAGCATGAAGAGGTACTAGCCTATTTATGCCTTCTGAAGCCAGTGCAAGTCTGTCTGTTGACTTTCATGGGGCTCTGGATTAGATCTTTAATGAACACCTCCTGATATCATTATAGGAGCAAATATTGGAACAGCATCGTGAAAACTTCAGATTTAGTCGATACGAAGGATTTATTAAATTCTTTTTGAGCATAAAGTAGTTTGAAAATTGCTTCTTCATCTGCTGCTCTGTTCAGGCTTATCCCACAGTGACCTGAGCCACCCAAAAGAATATTCTGTCAGAAAGAAGCTGAGGCCAAAATCAGGACAAAGGAAGAAACCATGCAGTAAAAAGCCAAGAAGCTGCTTTGAAAGAAGCAGACAAGTTGCAAATTCAGAAATGAAATCTGAATGCACCCAAAGAGTTGGGAGGAGAACTTCTTGAATGTGAAGATTTCAGAAGTGTGGTGTGTTGAGTTGCAGAGAACCTCATAGTTTTGAAATGTAAACACACCATATGTAAAACACAAACCACAGAATTAATGAATCATGTTAATTTCACACTGCCCCCGCTTTGGACTAATTAGTGCAAATTAAATGCCTTACTTGTCAGGCAGAGCAGTTCGTGCACCATGTATTGCATTAAGAATTATCTTTGGATCCATTTGCACAATGTGAAAATAGTGTGAAAATATTTTTATTTCAATTAGTGGTAGTTTTACAGTCATTAAAAGATTTCTTTAATAGGCTTAGACTCCCATGGCCTGCACAGCTGCATGAGGTCTGGTTTGCATTTAAAGGTGGGAAAAGATGTAGTGGGAAGGAAGACATTTAGCTGACTGGATTTACTTAATTAGCCCCCACCCCATTCTAAAATGCCAAACCAGGCTGATCAATTATCTGTCCTTTCATCAGGGGCCAATTGCTTAATTGCAAATTATCTCTAATAATTACACAGTCAAATAACTACCAGATTTATTTTTAATGAATATGGGAGCCCTTAACAAGGATTTAAATGTACCCACCAGGATTACTCAAAATTGACAGCTATCAAAGGGCCAGAATCTGCCAATCTTGCTTACATGGAAGAGAACCTCATTCTGTTTATTTTCTGTTCAGTTTCAGTGAGACTCAGGGAAGTAAAGATGCTGCGTCTCCGTGATCAGTAATGCTTTTAGGGTCTAACATTTCCATTGTTTCAGTGAGATGGACTGAAAATGAGAGATTACTGAAAATGAGAACGGGTATAAGAACATGGGATGCTGTGAAGGCAGGGCAGAATATAGGACAGAGTGTGGAAATACTGCCTTTACTGAAATGAGATGGAGCTCTGCCAGGCAGCAATGAAAGGGATTGTCAAAACAGCAGCATGCTCATCCTCGAAGGCATTCCGGGTGCAGGGAGTGAGGTCTGCCAGGGTGGGAGGCCTTTCCCCTCGGTAGGATGCAGTGCTCAGAACTGCCCAGCAGAACATGGTTGTAATTAGTGCTGTCAAAAACACAAGGCAAGGCTTCTGACACTTGTTTTCCAGTTTTGATGGGGGATGAAATATAAAAAGGGGGGGCAGAGGGAAACTTGCCTTTTCCCCTTCCCTTCTCTCTCTTCCCCCTTCAATAGCTTTCTCTCTCAAATCATCTTGTATCACTGGGTACATGGGCCGTGTGCCGTGGTGCTGACCACTCCTCAGCAGACTGTCAGCCTGGAAACAAGAGGGATACTTTGTTAAAATACTAAGCCCAGTGAGAACAGAGATTTAAATATAATGCTGTGTCTGCTTGAGGCAGGCAGAGAAGATTCAGTAGCTGAGTAAGTAGCAGATAATTTGGAGTGTGAAGGAGGAAATGAACTGAATGCAAAGGGGAGCTAAACCATACATGCTTTCTCTTGTGGTGCAGGTAAGTTAAAGTGGCTGAACTGTTCTTGAAACAGAAACTCGACATCTGTCTGTTCTTTATCTTTCTTGTACTGATGTCCAGAGGTCCAGTTCAGAAGTCGGGGTCCCACTGTGCTAACCACAGTAACAACACTGTGGCTCTGTGGCTCTCTTCACCATCACCCAGCATCTAAGCAAAAGCACTCTCTCAGTTCTGATTTGCCTTTTCACTCCTATGTTGCCTGCTCTTTGTAGGTCATGTGTAAGCAATTTTTTCTGCAGCTTTTTCTAGGAAGTTAAGTAATTAACTTGGAGGAGAATGGAAAACTGTGATCTCGTCTCACTTTGAAGGGCCTTTTCCTGAGATTTCTGTAGTGTGCCTCTTCTTCCTCAGAAACTTCGTACTCTGGATGCTCACATGGGTAGTTGATATTCTTGACATCAAAGCCCCAGCTGGTACTTTTCTTCATTGTGAAGCATCCTATGGTATATTACACTCCTAAAGAGATTTTAACGCTGACACGGTGAGGCAAGAGGGAATATTGGACAGTTTTGTTTTGTGAGTTGTTTGTGGGTTGTTTTTTAATGCCTGAGCCCTGCCTACTTGTACTGTGCTATCATGGGTGTCAAAGTTCGCTAATGTGATCACAGCCTGGAAGTTTCAGATTGTGCTTCATGGCTCAGTGACTTGAGAACACAATCCTCAAGTGGCTGGATCCATGGATGGATCTTCTGGTTGTCACTACATGAAACAGTGACCCTATGAGTGGTGTAAACCCATCTTGTCATCTAAAATCAGGATTTATTTTGAATGTAGATGATCCCCAAGGGATAAATTCAACAGTATTCATCATTTTCATGTATGACTTTGAATATCTTCTCTAGTCTGTATGTGCTGTTGTCAGTCTGTTGGGTTTGTTCCTTACAGGGTTAATTTAGAATGCGCTCTGATTCATACACATGGAATTAGCACACTGATGTGGATTTCTAGTTACATCCCTTGTTCACAGAAAGTAAACCAAGACTTTGCACTTTGAAAGCAATTGCTGTTCTCTGTACCAGATGCCAGCAATGGAGTGGGGGTGAGGGGGAAGAGTCATCCACCCATCCTTTTCAACTGAGCAGGTCTTTTCTTTCTTATTATTCAAATTTACTTACTTTAGCCTTCAGTGTTTTTGTTCTTAGTTTCTTATTCCCTCCTTTTTGGTTTCTTTTTCCCTTAAATATACATCCCAGCCTGTTTGCACTCTTAAGTTGTGGCATAGTCTTCACTTTTATTTGCATTAAGAATACCTTTTTCCAGGATTTGCACACCTGAAATAAATGTCCGTGATGGTTATGGGTGCCAGAATCTGGTTCAATATTAATAACAATATTCCAGCCCTGTTGTTCTTCTACTTTTCTTTTTAATTTGGAATCGGCACATGTTCCGTCTTCCTCAACTCCCTTGTGATCTGTTCAATGTAATCACTTTCTGAGAGCAACCCTCTGTACAGGCACCTTACTTTGTTAAGATCTCTCATTTCCATCCTTTGCCTGATGTGAATCTTTTGTGCATCAGAAAGGATAGTGTAAAGCAGCTCTTCTTCAGCATGGTTTGAAGCGTTTCTCAGTGAGTCTTCTCTTCTCGTGGTCTTTGTCCTGTTGCAAGAAACAATGGTTCCAAGAAATGTTGAATTAAAGTTTCTGCAAGGAATAGTTGCTCTTATGGATACTGTTAAGTGTACTGAGAAGTGTAATGGGTTACTGAGAAAGAAAATATACTAATATTTGGTCTTTTGCCCTGGGGGACGGAGGAGGGCAGGTGCAGTACAGATGTGCATTTTATCCCGGTAATGCATCCTGGCTGCAGCACAGGGCGCTGCTGCACCTCTTGGGAAGTGTGTTCCAATAGCACGGAGCCCGGGCGGCAGGTGGGAACTGGGCGTTGGGCTCTCACAGTCTCCTAACGGGAGCCCAAGGCTTTGTCCTGGGCGGGAGCCGCTCCGGGCGCCCCTGGGGCCGGAGTGTCTAGGTAGCGTCTCACCCCGCGCCCATAACACCTCGCATCCCCAGCCGGGGTGCGAGAGGCTGGACCGCAGCCGAATGTGAGCTCCCGCACTGCTGAAGGGAAACGAGTTACCGGAGCTCGCCCTTGGGTCCGGACAACCTTCCTGCTCTCGGTGTTCTGGGTCTTCGTTGCTGCAAGCGTCGCAGCGCCGGCTGCGTCAGGCGCCTTTGCTTGTTGACATGGAGCCTGGGGGATAGCTGGGCAAACACGCTTTGGAATGCCGAGTACACGGTGTCACTTGGGTTTTCTCTGCCGGCTCTGCTGACAGCCCCAGAAGGGTCTGGCAGATTAAACAGTACTTTCTGTTTTTCACGGAGGACAGCACTGTCCACTCCATTTCCTTAGCTATAGCTTCAACCACATTTGCCTGTGCTAAACTAAGGCTTCTGGCTCTGCAAGCAGTCTTAGCCACAGATGCATATAAACTTACTTTGCAGCATATTTCTTTTTAGAAATATCATAAAAAAATTGGCAGAAAATAACATATTTGTTATCTGCTCAGCCATTTAACTCTTTGGATTCTTTTATATCATTTAATCCAGTCCATCCACTTTGTCAATTTGGTTGCTACCCTGTATTTTTGCTCCTCCTAATTGAAAAGTAAAGGGCAGTGCAGCAGCATTTTCTGCTGTGAATATGCATTCGGAGAATCGCTTCTCAAAATAGCTAATGGTTCACCCAAGGTGGAGAAGCTTTGCTTCTGTACCCTATTGCAATGTTAGTGCTGCTGGCTCTATAAAGGGCAGTGATCTGCCAATTGATTATTTAAAATATATAAAACCAGATTGCAGGGAAGGAAGGAAATGACCCTGGGGCATCCTGGGAAGCCCTGGAAAGACCTACAGACAAAAGCAACAAAAGTCTGGAATGAACTGTAAGGAAAGATAAAGCTCAAAAAAACAATTAAAATGGGGAGAGCGCAGAATGGTCTCTCAAGTGCTGTGGAGGCCTCTTGTGTTTGAATACCTCATTAAGCAGCTGCATGGGAATTGAGCACCTAAATACCCTAAAATCTGGCCCCAGATAACTGAGATTTTAAGCTGTCTGGAAAGGGAAGTGGTCTTCTGTTCCAGGATATGAAAATACGGAATGAGCCGTTACTTTTCGCCCCATATATTTAAGATTTGTCTCATCAATCATAAGCCTAAGAAATAATAGTGTGTATTTAAATTCTATGTGTCTGTGTGGTGGTTTATTCTCAGAAATACAGAATGAGAAGGAATGTAGAGGTTATACCTTATGAATTAAATATCTTGTGAATGGAGGTCATAGCCTGCGAAGTGTTTGTCTCTGAGCATGTGTAGAGCTCTATGGGACTATCCCTGTGCTTGTTTAGGTGGCTGCATGTGTGTCCTATGCTTGATCAAGGCACATCTTAGTTCAGCCTCGAGGAGCTCACAGGCTGGCGCAAAAGCACTGATGCCCTTACTTGATGGAGATATTTCAAATTTCTGCTCCTTTGAAAAGACAAACCCAAACCTTTTCATTCAGTTCTAGGTATGAGAAATCTGGAGGTTTAGAAGAAAACTGCTTTTGGTGTATGATGCTTAACTGAACTGGAAAGCAGAGGGAAAGCATTTGAAAGGTACAATTTGGAGTTAATACTGAAAAATTTCAGCATATTATACATAGCTAAAAATAGGAATTTAAAAACTGCCGTGCTCTTTCAGCCACGCCATCAGTGTTGCTACCATAACGCTGTAGTAATTTATTGTTGCAGAACATTCCCTCCTAGAACACTCTAAATATTTTAAGGAATTTCTATTACATATTGCAGGGGAACGTCTTTAAAAGCATTTGGGTTTGCTAGTTTTAGGGACCTTAGAGGAATCCATATGCAGAAAAGCAGACAAAACCAGTGAGAAATGTACCCTATTTCATTAAAATACCAGGGTTTGGCCTGTTCTTTTTCTTGCTAATCATGATTTATTAAGGAAAAAAACCCTTCATAGAATCCTGTAAGCACACACATAGATTTTTTTATTTCCCTTTTTTCTTCTGAGGTTTGCTCCCGTGGATTGTATTGTCATGAGAAAAAAGGAAAAAAAAGCCCAACACAGCATAGACTTGGGGTTTGGGTTGGGTTTGGTTGTTTTTTTTTTTTTCTTCTTTTCATGTCAATAAGTTATGAACTGTTTTGGACTGTTTATGTGATCAGAATTTAAATGCTCATTGTCCTGAGAAATGTTGACTTTGTTATGACAGAGAGAAGTAACAGATTCAGTCTCTTCATCTCTGTAATCACTTGTTCTGATAGATGTTCCACTACTGTGGATGCAGGCAGGCAGGCAGGAGAGCTGCTCGGTGAGGAGTACGGCTACTGTTGGTGCCAGCCACAACTCACTGGCTCTCGAGTTTCATATGGAAACACACAGGTTATTTGCTACATGGGTGTATGCAACTAGGAGGTGTAGTTTCCAGGTTGTTGCAACAACAGAGTTGTACTTTCAATGCAAAACAACTCTCCTCTTTGCACTCTGCATGAATCTTTAATGATTTCAAAGAGGATGATTAAGAAGGGAGGAAGGCTTGGATGCGTCAGTAAAATTGTTAAGGACCTTTTGTAGCTCGGTTACTGGTGGCAGTCCTGTACCGCCTGTCTCTGCAGTGCAGTGCGAAGTACTTCACAGCAAAGCAGTGCTATATAAAGCACACTTCAGCCTGGGAGGCAGTAAACAGAGTTTTTGTTCTCTAACTGGCTTTAGTGGGAGCCAAACTTTTCCTGATTTCTGTACGACTTTGGTTTCTAGATTACTGCAACATTCTCAGCTTCACTTTGACTTTGGACTCTGCTTTTGTCTGCTTTGTGAAGCTGCATAAGATAAGTGATATATCTCAATCTTTAGAAATAAGTGTTTTCTTCCTTTCAAAGTCCAAACTGAGACCACTGCTGTTACATTAAAGTTAAAAGGAGTAGTGAGGAGGGTAAGCCTGCTACCATGATGATAGGAAAGCCTCTTGGGAAATAGTGCAGATACCTTGATGCATCAGGAAAATGTGCTCATTCCTTGTTGGTCTCTGTCTTATCAGGAAACAATGCAGGGTGCAGGGAGGGAGAGAAGGAGAGAAGAACCTGAACAAAATTGTCAGCCTTGTGGACTTGACCATGCAGCTCAGTGAAGTTCTCCATCTCTGCTTGCACCCATATAGCTTCTTCCTCTGGGTATACTAAGGGATATGCACTGCAGGAGCTGAGGAGTAGCTGTGTCGACCTCTTATGTATGATCAGTATTAAAAATGTGCTCCAGGTATTGCTGTCAGTGATGCCAGTGTTCTTCTAAAATCAATGGGAAAAAAAATGTAGCTGAAAGCAAAGCGTGGCTATTTTTACATTCTCTTGTGTCTGTGGTCTCAGTGTTGGGACCTGATGCTATTAGTGCCTTAACTCTGAGCACCTATCTCTCAGCAGTTTCCCAGTTCACCAGCTTGAGCCAGGCTGTATGATACTAATTAATTCTAAAGAGGGCTAAATGCATTCTGGGTATGGTATTATTAGTACTGAGGTAACTGGGTGATACACCAGAAGAATTTGAGATTGCTAGCTCAGCTATGAGCATAGGGAACTCTGGCGTATTCTTCCTTAAATAGACTCATTTTGTGTTCCCTTGATTGCAACTAAACTGCAGAATATTTACCTGCCTAATCGTTGTTTGTAAATCTAGGCTTCCCCCTCCCCTCCCCTTCTAAATCTTCCTTAGATGCTGGGAGAAAAAAATAGCATACAAGAAAGTGGCTGTAAAGCAGTTCTTTCCTGTTCTGCCTCCCTGCGTAGAGCTTTTTTGTGGCGCTCGAAGGTGCAGTAGGGCTTGAACAGTCCAGAGAGTGCGCCGAGGCTTATTCCTGTAGGACATCACTAGAGATCCCTGCTCATAAACCCTGCCTGCAGAGTTGTGACCAGGGAGAGAAAGAGGGAAAGAGAAAGGGAAAAAGGTGAAGCAGGGAGGATACAGAGGTGTGATTAAGCTCTTCCAGAGGAGCCAGAGAGGGAAAACAGAGAGAAAAAAACTAGTGGAGAGATAGAGACAGTGGGAAACAGCAGCATTCAAGGCCCAGACTGAAGACAAAGCGGCTGAAAACAGAGACTAAAGGGTAAAAAGGTAATTGCAATCCTGGGGTGACATGTTAAGATGAAAACCTGGGCCAGTCACAACCAACTTGTATGGGAAGTCCACGAGCTGTCTGGGAATTGGCATGCAGAGGCTGTGAGAAAAAGGGAGAGGTGGAAAAAAGAGGTTGGCTGTCAGAGCAAGAAAATATGCTGTGCTTTGTGAGGGACTGAGAATCAATCAGCTGGGTAGGTCTGTTTGGTTGTGGACAAAATGCTCAGAAATCTGCAACAGGCCCTTTCCATCTCTCCCTGTAAAGAGGCAATATGAAGAGCTTTGCATAGTGATAATTTTTAACAAGGTAAAAAGGGCACTGATTTCATTCAAAACTGCTGGCTGCTTAGCACAGTCGAATCTCAGGCCACTTACCTGGGTATCTAAATGTGGATTTAAGGGCACAACTTTACACATGTGCTAGAACAAGATGTGAAGCAGTAGCTTAGTCTGCCTTCTTTGCTGGTGTAGATGCCTGGAAACCAGAAGGCACAGATTACGGCTATTATAATAGATTGTTACCAAATCAGTTTTTCATTCTTAAAAACAGGAGACTCTGAGCTAGTGGAAAGAGAAGCTGGTGGAACTCTTGCAAGCCTGGCTAGTGTGGAATCTGCCTGGATGTTTTTAGTTAGGAATCAGCTTCATCTTGATTTCTAATGAATGATTTGAAACTGTTGCACATTTGTGAGGAGCATTTGTATACTGCTGATATCCTCGTCTGTGTTACCTTGTTAGTCTTGTAATTTACTTTTTCATTTGGCTAGTTTTCCTCAGACATGCATAGTCTAAAATGGAGCACAAATTCTATACAGCCCATGGTGTTAAATATCAATTTTAATGCAGGATTTTGTTGTATTTGGCTGTGACTGAACAGAAACTTAAGGCAGCATTAAGAGATTCTTGAAAACTTCAACAACTCTCGTGGTTCTGACCTCCAACATCACAAAAAATTGGGAGTGGGATGACTGGGCGCTGATTAGGGCAGTTTGAGGGCTGCTGTTCTTCCCTTCTGCACTTCATCACAACTTGGATAAACTCTCAAAAGACTGAAAGAGTGGCAGCTGAATTTTCAGGTCCTGATGACCTAAAAAAATACTTTAAAGACATAAGGAAACATAAAGGATTGAAATGTATGACTGTAAATATCCAAAGGCACATTATATTGTCTTTTCTCAGATAGATTCAGATTCTGATATTCACATTCATGAATAGCCCAGTTCAGTGGCACTGCTGCGACAAGATCCCTATGAGTATGATTCCTATTACTTCACTAACATCAGTGCAAGTCAGCATCTCTATGTAGATTTGAACTTCCTTGATGAATTTTGTGAGGTTTGTGTTCTGCAGATGAAACAAGATGTGGCTTGTTTCCAAATGGACATATACTGGAAGCTGGTGGCAAGTACTATCATGGTGGCAAGTACTATCATGGTGGCAAGTACTGTCATGCTGGCTGAGCAGGGAGAAGGCTGCAAAGTGCAGGCAGAGTAGTCCTTGACCAAGCAGCCAAGGAACCTGTGAGTCATTGTGCGTGGCAGGGAGTGGGAAGGAAAGTTGTGAGAGGAGAACATCACAGAACAGCAGCTAAGGACTCCTGGGGAGCAGGTACTCCGGAAAAGCAGTGAATGCCCGAAAGCAGTTCAGCAAACACCTTTTTATGAAGTTGAATGGAGCTTCCAAGAGGGAGCACAAGCAACAGGCTTTATTAATGCAGCTTGTTCAACAAGCTGACATTGTTTAATATGCTAAATGAGGAAGTTAGAAACTGTTACCAAACCATTGCAGAAACATGAGAAATATTGTAGTTGGAAAGCATTAAACTCTGAAACTACAATAGTTGTTTCCTATGGGAGGCCAAAAGAAAGGGAAACACTTGAAATACAACAGGTTTAAGACTTAGGAGTTGCACAGGTAATTTGGAATCTTTCGTTCAGTAATGGATGGTAATGGATTTCAGAGACCCAAACTGTGAACAGGGATGTTAGAAGGTCCTGAATTAACCTTAAGAAACAGTGAGGGTGCAGGAGGCCCCAGCACAGAGATAGACCAGACTGCAAGTGCTGGAAGGAAATCCAAGGTAACAATCCCCTGAACTGGGACTGCAACAATCACAAGCTCACGGGAGTGTAGGAGGCAGAGCAAAACTGATGACTCCAAGGGGAAATCTGCCCAGTGTACCCAGAGCTCCCTCTAAATGCTTCCCTGGTACACTGCGCTATGTACATGTGATGGCTTTCAGCAGGCTGTGTGAAATGGTTTAGTAGCCTTAGTTGACTCCCACCACAGAAATGCCAAGCTTCTTAAGCTGCTTAACAGGCTTGGTGAAGAGGATAATGATTGACTGTTTATTAAAGTCATCCCCTCCAGGTCAGGATGAGGGATATTGGTAGTGAGAAAGTCTGCATGGCTCTTCCTTTCCCAGTGCCTTTATGCAGATGGGCGACTTCAGCCTTTGGGGATACAGTTACCAGTATTAAATTTACTTAAAAGTATGAAGTGGCTTCATTTCTGTTCTGAATACCACTGTGGGCCATTGTAAACTTCCCCTGTGCAGTTTGAATCTCCTTGAAAGCAGACACGCACTGGTTTCTAAGAATAACTCTATAGAGAGCATGCAGTGTACATGTCAACTTAATTAAATGAATTTGTTTCAAATAAGATCGGTGGTGTGTGAAATTATGTAATTATTCCATAAATACACTTTGTTAATTAATTAATATTTTAATTAAAGAGTAATTGGAAACCCTTCACATTGCTACCTGTTTTGAAGGATGTGAATGTGTCTTTACCTCATACTTACTGGTCAGACAAAAAAAAAAATGTTAAAATAGATATTATACTGGGAGCCCAGGAGACTAAATAAATTAATAAATAAATAAAAAAAGCACAGATGACGGCTATGTTCCAGTTTGCCACAGGAAGGAATTTGGATGCCCTTTAAAATCTTCCTTCTCACTCAGCCTTTGGTTTTTCTAATATCCTTCACGTCTCTTATTCTGGGAGCGATTGTCTCTCTGGGAGCTTTGCCTTGAAATGTCTCTCTGGAAAAAGAACTTGGAACAAAGTGCTGTGGACTAGTTGTTGGTTCAGAGAGGTGGTCTTAGCAGTTTGTCAGAGCCAGACATAAATCCCTCTTTCCCCCTCATAATAATTTTCTTCTGGTATCTTTCAGTTTACCTGTTTATTTTGAAGACTAGCCATATTAACAAACCCAGACTCCCTATTACTCACTGCCAGAGTGGCACTCCAATCCCCAGACCACTTTTTGTAACTGCTGGTGTGGAATAAATGAAATGAAATGACTGGAAACCGAGAAAAGAGAGAAATGACTGTGGCCCTTATCTTGCCCCTGAAAATTCATATATAATTCACATTGAAGCCAATAGGATAGGAAGGGCAAATTTGAGGCCTGTCTGTGAAAAACTATCAAGAGCTCCCAAATTAAGGCCCTGTGCAAACTTGCATAGTTAAATGTGAATGCCCCTCGTGAAGGCAATGGATAGGATGCTGCTTACAGGTCTAGAGTAAATTCATGCTTCTGTTTGCAGCTTTGGGGTATAGATAAATATGAACCAGGAAATTCTGGACAGTAAATAGTTATCCTGCATGTTTCAATCTGCTTTTTCTATGGCAAAATTAAACTGATGACTTTCTGCAGCTCTTCTGCAACTACTCTGCAGCTGCTTGCTACTCCTGAATGCATTAAGAGCTGGTAAGTGTGGTTTGACTGTGACTTATCTAAAATGTCAGTGCTTTTGGATTTCTAACCTGTCCTGCTTTACCATACCCAGTGTAGGCCTAGAAGGTCCTAAGAGAAATCATAGTTCATTGCAATGACAGCATTTTAGTGTGTGACATAAGAGGATTATATGAGACTAGCACAGAAAGAACAAGAAGCACCATAACTAGCATGGGGACAAGCAAAAGCTTAGTCAGTCAAGAGTAGATTACAGCACATCTAAGACAGGCGAAGGACCCAGTGTGTGTATATTTGCACAGAAAAAGTTACACAGATACAGCGAAAACAGAAAACAGTTTGCCAGGGAATATTTTAAAAACAAAATCTAATTTGAGATTTAGAATATTAATTCCTAATTGCAAAACTGAGCTCACTATGTTGTATCCTCATAGAGAGCTACTCTGATTTATCTTTGAATTCAACAGTGAATCACAAGCCATGGCTGGCTTATTCATGTGTGAGATGTCAGGTGCATGAGAGCTTACATCACATGCCATGCCAGTGCATAAAATTTTTAAACTTGCCCTTGACAACTGAACAATTCAGCAACCTGGACGCAAGCTGCAAGGATCCTGAAGTAGGACAAAAATTACAACTGTTTATACAGCTTTGCACAATGCCATGGCAATGCTTTTTGCAAGAAGAAATATTTACTGAGGGTAAACACAGTTTAGAATGAGATTTAGTGTCTGTGTCTTCTCTGTGGGGATCCACACACGGAACACTGGGTTTAATGCTGCTTGAAAAGCCTGAGCTTTTACTTTGGTGAGTCCTTTGTTTTTCAAAGGTACAGGAACAATTGGGGTAAGAAAAAGTGTCCATGATGTAAAGAAAAATTTTCATAGGCAAAAGGGAAATTATTATAAGTGCTGCTTCTGGGGTATTTTGCTGTGCTGCAGGTTGTTTGACAAGGATGATACCAACTAGTGCCAACCATAGCATAGTTTACGATACTGACATCTGTTCAGCAGAAATTGGCTGGAAAACATCAAACTTATTTGGCAGATGCCACTGAATAACCACTAGGTGGTGATAACTTTTGGTTGCCAGTGGGGAGAGGTTCTAGTGTAGTAGATGAATGAAAAGTTTCTGAATTTCAAAAATACTGCAGTATGAATTTTCACTTGAGACACCAGGCTGAGGGTCTGCAATCCATCTTTCACTTATGCAAAGCGTAAGAACAGAAGGAATGGTCTTTTCAGCAAGGCTGGAGAAAGTCTGAAATATTTGTGAGGTTCTGTGTCCTGACTGGATTTACACGTCCAAATTTATCTTGGGGCTAATTCCACTGGCATCTCTGAAGTCGTGCCTGTTTATCTCCAGGCTGAATTTGCACCAGCAGAAAACCGATCACTCTGTCAGGGACATTTTATTGCATTCAGGAACTATCTAAATGTTGAGGTGATTTTAGTTGATATCTGTTTCACATCTTTTTATATCACCTACAAACATTCAGGCTTGCAAAACTGAAATTACAAACCTCCATCTATAGGAAGTCACCTAATAAATGGCTTGATTTTTCTCCTCCCAGGATTGCCATAAAGAGAAGGCTCAGGGAAAACTGTAGCCACACAACAGCTCTGATCATTGACCTTCCCATTTAGGTGAATAAAAATGAAGTTAGGTCACACTGGACATTCATGTGGCTTGAATTTATAGATCTGAGTATGTCCTCAGTTATACTGGGGACAGTATATCTCTATATATTCTTTTTGTTTCTTTGTTTAACTCTAGAGTCATCTCCCTAAGAAAGAACCTCTCCCATTATTTCAGACAAGGCTTTAAATTCGGAAGGGACAAGTCTAAGCAATACTTGTATCAGGCCCAAACTAGGAGACGAGTCTGAATAAGTCTAAGCTGCTATGTTGTGTACTTCTAGATTCCTCAGCCCTTCCTGGCAATGATAAAGGGATTGGAATTCCTTCCTGTGTAAATCCAGGAGGACAGCCAAAGCCTGCAGGGAAAATCTTGTCCCTTCTCATACCCCAGTGTAGAATTTGCACCTTCTTACGCATCAGCTCTGAAATTAATCCTCTTGGTCTAACTGAATCTGAAGGAGTCTAACATGGAATAATTTACATGATGAGGGGCTGAAAGAGATGTATAGCAGGAAAGACAGCAATGAAAAGGATGTAAGAAGGTAGAAATTAAAGTGGTAGCTTACTTATACAAGCTAGCTTGCTATAGGTGGAGTACTTCAGATCCTCTTAGATTTGTATGTGAATTTGGTCCTTGCTGTCTCAGACAGCAAGCAAGACCAATCGTTATTTCCTGTTCCTAGGTGAGAAAGAAGTGACAATATCAACATTTTTTTAATTCTGATATACGTGACTTTAGTAGGAATATGAAATGGGTATGATTCTTGTTTTATTTCGAGCTATATGCCAGGAAAACAAGGCACTCGTAGATATGAATAGAAATCATTGCAGCCTGTTAAATTAGGAAATGTGCTTTCAAATTTTAATATAATTTCTAGAGGAAGGAGCCTCTTGACTTGAATAGTAAAGGTCTGAAAATGGTCAGAGAGTCATAGAGCTAAGTGGGGATCCCAATTACAGATTAGCAGTAATGCAAATGTTGCTGCAGAGGGACCACTCAGCTTCTGCAGCTCCGGAGCTGTGGCTACAGCACAGGCATTAAAAACCTTCCCTTTCATTATTGTTTTTAATTATCTGTACAATGACAGAGCTGGAATACCTGCTGCACACTGAGGCCCTTTGTGTGAGCCCAGCAGCAGAGGCTGTGCAGGCCAAAGCATGTATTATTTTGCCTTCTGGAGGTCTTTCAGCTGAATTTTGCTTTCATGCAGATGTCTGTCTTTACTATTTACTCCTTATCTTCACTGGCTATTTCCGCTTCTTCACTGAACATCAGCAGCAGATGCAGCCTTACTTGTTGACACCAGTGTTCAGCTATCCAGCTGCAAACCTGAAGTTCTCATGTGCAACCGCAGGACTCTTGCTTTCCCACAAGGAAGTGAGGGTGCACTGTGCATGGCTGCCCTCAGAGCACAGACCTCTTGGAGCTGCACAGTGAGTGTCCAGCCTCCTCCCTCTTTCATAAGGGAGCTTGCAGGCTTGGACAGAAGAACAGGAAGTTGACAAGCTCTTCATTAAACTTGGGAATGAGGCATTAGTCTATGCTCTGGTCTTCTCATATAACATGTGAGATTGATGTTTAGTATGCCCTCGTTCTTGTACCTCCTCCCTATGTTTTTCCCACAAACTTAGCGGCCACAGTATATTTTCATGGGAAGGATAAAGCAACCAGGAGAACTAGGAGGAAGAGGGAAGAGTTGGCTAAGGGAAGTTCACTTTCTCGCAGTCGCTGAAACTAGTTCCCTCTGAGAAAATCTTGCCAAGGTTATATTGTAGGTTGTGCTTCCAGCTGGAGGCTGCATATTTTGAGACTCAAAATGCTACTGGTGTGCCTTTGACTTGGACCTACTTGATTGTGTGTCAGAGATGCTGTGCCTGTGGCACTGGGAGACACACTGGGTGGTCTGTGTGTCCTGAGACAGGAGGGTCCAGGCCAGGACACGTGAACGAGTGAGCACAGGCAAAACAAATACCCACTGAACGCAGGTGAGGAGTGATAACTGGAACCAGTCAGAAACAGGAAAGTGCAAGGAAACCTGGCCTGGGTTTTTAGCCCCCTGGCAGTGCTGACCCACTCTCAGAGGATAGGAAAGGCGGAGAAACAAAGCAGCTGAGTCACTCTCCACAATGAGCACCTTCTTGCCCATTGCAGAGCCTTTGCCTCCAACTCAGTCTTGCTGTGAGGAGTCTGAGAAATGATTAATAGCAAAGGATAGAGACGACAATGCTGCTGAGGTTATCAGGGCTTGTGATAATGCAGATATTCCTTGTTCACCTTACCTGTTTTCCTGACAGCTCTCTGCCATGGCAGCAAATTTCTACTTATTGTAGGCACAGGAAGGATAACTTGTATATGTGAGGACAGAAGGTACCCTTTTGTCAACAAGAGGAGCAAGCAGATGAAAGCAAGAGTATCCTTAAAAAAGCTGTGTGGATGGGGTGGGGAGGAAGTAGCAAAGTTGGCTAAAGATGGTTTGAAAGAACTGACTGTACATCAGCACCGACCAGGACCGACCCTATGAAGAGTGTGTCTGTTAATTAAGAGAGCAAGAGGAAAGGAGTGATGAGTAAAGTCATAATGACACTAAGCATTTAAAATAAGGACACTAGGAAAATAGACACTTGGGAAGATAGCTCTTAGAAAGCAGAGAAAGGATAGCAGGAATAAATGCAGATCAGCTGGCCTACATCATGCATATCCACGTGAAGGCAATAAAGTGACCAACTTAGTGAAGCGCTAATTGCTGTTTCTCAGAAATCACTGAAAGCTGCAGCAGCTCCAGAGAGTAGGGAGGGGTGAGAAGAGAAGGTAGAATTCCACCCTAAGCCTGGCGGGGCTGAGCAATTAAAGCCCAGTCAATCCAGCAGCAGTCCTCTGGGAAATAACGCTGCGAGCGAATGCAGGAAAGAAAAATCTTTAAGGAAAGAGGAAATGATGAATAGTGGGGGGCAGCCTTGTGCAGCTCTCCTCAGGATGATAGGAGCGGTGCAAAGTGAATTCCTGAAAGTTAAGATCTGAACCCTGAGCTGTGATTTGGGGCTCTGTGTTGTGCTCTGGGCAATTACAAAGTGCAGTGTATGGAGAAGCTTTGCGTGGATGTATCTGCAGGGCATGGCTAGTGTTCATGGTGAGAAAGAAATCCTGTGTACTAGGGGGGGCAAATTCTACTTTGAGTGTTAATAATATGTTTAAACATTAGTAGTAATAAATATTATAGTAATACATACTGTATAAAACCATACCAATAGCACTGTGCCATTTAGGATCTAAATGAATACAGCAAAAAGGGAACAGAGAATTCAAGGGACGAAGAAAGTGGTAAAGGTTTGAAATATCTTTTAATTTCCTACTGTAGCTAGCCCATTTTTCAAATGTTTTCCTGATGTTATTTCGTATCAAAATACCTGCTTTACACAGCAAGGGCTAGGTTTTCAATTAGTCTTCCTCTAAGTAACCCAAGGATCTGCCCTGAACCTTAGAAACATTCCCAGTTTAAACATTGCCAAAATCTGGGATGTCTGCAGACCATTTAGGCTTTGTCAGGGCTTTGCCAGAATCCTTTTACTGAAATAGTGAATTCAGGTTATCTATGACTGAGGATACATTCATAGTTAGATGTAGACCACGGTGAGAATTGGATATGGCTGGAAGTAGGTGTCCTCTTTGGTCAGGTTTGATCTGAAGCTGGATCAGGTTTTGGGTCAGGATTTGAAGGGGGGTTTTTGTGCTATTGCATGGCTGCTGTTTCTAGGAGGAGGGGACAAGTGGGAACAAAGACCTTGGAGGAGGCAGGGTGCTATTACCTGGGTGGCAGCAGCAAGGACCCCTGTAAGCATAAGGTGATGGTCTAGTCATGAGTCTGGTTACTGTTGTGTGTAAATGCTTTCAGGGTTCATTGTGCTGATGAGTCAGACAGGCCAGACAACAGTCTTGGTTGGCAGGGAAAAGGGAAGGGAAGCTCGGATTTTTTAGGGTTGGTTTGGATTTTTTTTTTTATTTTTATTTTATTTTTGTCCATTAATGTGTCTCTGGCTGCAATTCAAATACAACAAAACCTGAGTGATACAGCAAATACAACAAAAGAAGAAATACCAAGAAATACACTGGGATAGCTGGAAAATAAGAGTAGGGAAAAGTAACAAAAAGAGTCCGATTGGAAAAAAAGTGCAGAATAGTTGATGTGAGGACAGGATGCTTGGGAAAAGAGGAAAGGCACAGAGAGCTCGGAGATTTCCAGCAGGTGTTGAGCCTGATGCACATATCCTTTGCACAACAGCAAGTGGCTAAGCAGGGAGAATACAAAGAAGCATGACTGACATAAGCACAGTCACCATGCCAATGAACACAAGTGCCTGTATATATTAATAGGCCAGAGGGAAGCTGTGAATGCAACAGGAACACTAGCTACTGAAGGTAAGCTCTATCATCAGCAATATGTGGACGCAGGGTGAGAATTTGACATCTGATTGTTCTGCTTGCTCTCTCTGAGGGAAAAATGGCTGCTCAGGCATCTTGGAAATGTGTCTCCCAAAGACAGCAGAGGTATTCTGAGACTGGAGCAGGGGATGGTGGTGGTAGGACTAGGTGACGTGCAGCTAGCATCACAAAAATACCCAGCACTCCTGAGCCTCTGCAGCCGCTGGGGGATGAATGTTAGAGCATATCCTTAGGCTGGCCTTCATTGGCTGGGGTTAGAGAGCAGCCTGCAGCCAGAAGCCTCCCAGAGCTCCAGCCGCTGTCCAGGGCACCACAGCAGGGAGCTACCCCTGCCTCTGCTGAACGAACCTGGGCTGCTATGGCTCCTGGAGGGACTGAGCCCAGCCAAACTTGCTCAGCTTACATGACACAGCTCAGACTTCAGGATTTGAACTCCCTGCTTTGTGCTTTCCCTTATTTCTAAAGTGTAGGGACAGATGGGAATGCACATCCTTTTTCCTGTCCTCCATCTGAACACCTGGGTATCTGTTTCTCTTGCAGTGCAGCTGATTTCTTGCTGTGGGTTATCCTAGTCCTGCGACCCTTGCGGTGTGTTAATTACTGAGCACAGTAAACATGCAAATGGTCTGGGATATTTTAGCACTGGGGACAGCTGCTGATTGGCAGCTGAGCCTCCTCTGGCACATTGGTTTTCATAGTGTGAGGGTGGATGGATATGTAGATAAACAGTTGAACTTTCCTAAACGTTTCAGAAGCTATTGTTTGTCTCTGTACATGTACCCACACATAGACTTCTGCTGCACTCCACGTGGGAGACTGCTCACTGAATGCATATGATTTCTGCTTTAACCACAGCTCTTCAGTTATTGCTGTAGCTTTGAATCCTTCCCTCTGTTGCTAAAGCCACCTTCTGCAGAATTTGCTGTCACTCAGTAAGCAGATCCCCAGTTTTGTCCTCCATGCCTGTGCCATTTCTTTGCTTTGCAGAATATTGGCAGAACTGTTTGTCTCTTGAAATTGTAGTTGAAGTGCCTCACCTCATTTCATCTTTTTATTTGGTCCTTCTACCTGCCTATGGCTGCTCCTGATTGAGAAATATCTGCCTCTTGATTTCCCCGCTCCCCAGTCAGGCTTCCAGCCCTTCTATTCCCTTGCAAAGGGCTCTCCACTGTGTTTGCACATGCATTACATAGCACCCAGTGGCTGGAACAAATCTGACAGATGCAAATGTGAAAACTAGGCAGTTTCTGAGAAATAGGGGTAAACCCAGGAACTTTGTCCTCTTCTAATATTTGTGTTTCTGAGGAAATATTTGTTTTAATATTTTTGGGGGAGGAAATTCCTGGCTTTGGTTACAAACACCTGAAGAAGTAAGTCCTTATCTGAATTGTCATTCCTTTTTTAGCAGGTTTCTGCAGATCTGTGTGATTCCTATCTTAATTATCTTTTCCTCTTAGAAATGGATAACAAAAACTTGCAGGAATTACGTTTCTAAAATGCACTGCCAAAAAAAATGGTGGGATATATACTAGCATAACAGCAAGTAGTAAAGAGGGAATTTAGTAGGCTGGAGGAGTTTTCTAAAGCCCTACTCAACATTTCATTTTATGATTCTTAATGACAAATGGTGATTGTGAATATTCATGAATTTTTCCCTGGGTTAATGTCATAACCTTTGCAGTAAAAAGGCTGTTTTCACCGGTAATAACTACCTTTCAGTTTATTTATGCTTGTGGTTTTTTGACAGAGATAGGCCCCAAATTAACATTCAAAGTGCAAGAAAGTAATTTTGCTTGCTTGTTTGATGGGGGAGGGGAAAATGTATTTTAAAAGTCTTACCATGTTGTGTCTTTATTGAGACAATGCAGCTCTTTACTTTCAAGCTCTTGGGGTTTTATCTTTCAGTATTTTTTGAGTGTTGGAAGAGGCGTTTCAATTCAGCTTTAGTGAAGAGACAACTCTGCATGTAATATGAGGAACTTGTTTGTCTTTTTGAGCAAGAAGAATTCTCCTGTCTTTGTTTTTCCCACTTATTCTAATTATTTATCTAGTATTTTATCAGTAATTATCTTTTATTCTTTCCTCTGGTCAGTATTCCCTCTTCTCCTTTCTTTTTCCTGGCTGTGATTTTATTTGGTGCCTTGCAGTCATTATGTTTGACTTTGCCACACTGAAATAGATATGCCCTTTATCTGTCCATAAGCCTAATTTATTCAAATCATTTTAAATTTGCTTGCTCTGTGCACCATTTTACACTTATGTGCTATCAGCAAAAAATTCTACTTTAAAAATTATATCCCCTGCAGGCCATTTATGTAAAAGTTGAACAAAAGTGGGTATAGTGCTGAAATTTGGGAGTATTGCCTTGTTCCTGTCCCTCTAGTCACCCTGAACTGTGCCGTTTTGCTGACACCTTGTTTCTTGTCCCATGGATAATTTTGAAGCCATTTGCTATTGCACTTTTTCTATACAGTGCTTTACTGATTCCGCAGATCAATCTCTTTGTGGGGTGCAACACCAGATGAATCTCTTCCATCTGGATAAATTATGCCCATCATTTCACTTTTGCCTCTCTGTTGAGAAAAGTATCAGAAGGACTTAAAGCATGTTTAACAGACATGACGTGAATCCAGCTGCCTTTCTTTCCACAGGCTGGCTGTTTCTACGTGTTGCATAACCCGTCCCATATTAATGTTTCCAATATCCGTTCTGTGGCTGCAGTTGGGATTACCGGTGAGTGGACTCCTAAATCCTCCCTTGATTTAAAAAGCAAACAAACAAACAAAAGGTGTTTTTGAATACTGTTATTTTTAAAAAATAAAGCTGGAGTAGCTGCTTTCTAGGCAGCTCCAGATACACCTTGCTCAGGAAGCTATTAAGCAGTATTACTAAAGGTTTGCCAATTTCCCTTGCTATTTCCTTCCAACTTCAGAGATGCAGTTAATCTCAGTCTTGGGTCCTGTCAACTTTTAATAGTTCTAATTAACTAACTACCTGTCCAGATTGGATCATAAAGCCTTTTAACATTTCATTTTTTTCCCCTCAAGAAAATGGATCCTTGTTTCCGGGATGTGACCTTCAGCTTCTTCTGTAAATACTCAGGCGAAGGATATTAATTCAGGCTCAGCACAGCATCAGTCTCATCTGTCACTGACTTCTCACTCATTCCCTTTTGCAGCCCCACTGATTCCTTTGCCGGTCCTCTGCTTTTCATATATCAGATGAAAGATCTCCATTGAATTTCTTCACATCCTTGCCATTTTTTAAAAAGCATTTGCTGCTCCAGCATTTCCTGCCAGTGTTTATAATTGCTCCATTTTGAATGCAGTGTCATCGGCAGACCTGCTAAGTAATACAGTAATAATGCAATAGAGGAAACTGAAACCATGGTAGGGGCCCAAGTAGTGAACTTGGCTGGATCTGGATGTATTGAAATGGAAGTGGTTCTAGTTTTACAGCTTGTGGTGGGAGGCCAGAATCTGGCCTTGTGTGTGAAATAGCTCATAAATTACCTGAGGCTTTTTAGCAGGGTGTAGCAGCAATGCTGCCTGGTGTTAAGACCTCTAAACAATGTTTTGTAGGGCATTCACAAGGAAACCTGAAACTTGCCAGAGCACCTTTTGGAAGAAAGCTTATATTTCCTCAGGAAAAACAAAAAAATCTGACCTGGTTCTGAAATAAATCCCTTTTTCTTCCTAGAAGGTTATTACTGCTGTATTTCTATGATAGATTTTTTGTGGCACCTCTAAGTTTTTGTGTTTGATTACATGGCTGTGTTTAATTTACTGTGTCATGCTCCATCCCACTGTCATTATGAGCTTGAGTCCCCATCTGATAAACTTCTGCCTTCTACCTATAAAGATGTTACACTTCAGACACCTGCTGTAAGGCTCTCCCTATGCAGAGAGAGCATGGAGGAAGTTGCTTTGGGAGGGATATTTCTGGCATGCAAGCAAGGTGCCTCCTGACGACTCTGTGACCCGGAAAGCACCTTCAAGAGGTAACTAAAACATAAACAGACCCCCAAGCCTGCAGGCATTGCTCACCTGTTTTTGCAGATTATTAAGCTGATCATGAGAGGGCAGAGGTGATATAAAACTACCATACTTTATCTATGAGGTCTCTGTAAGCCTGCTTGAAAGACGGTCTGACAGGTTTGCCAGCTGGCTGCAGAGCACACACTGCCTGCACCACACTGGAGCAGAGCGGTGTAGGTGTGGGTGAGACGTTTCAAGGGCCCAGCTATTGTTCCAGCACAGACTCATAGGCAGGCAGCTCATATCTCTGCGTTGCCCTTTGGAGGCTGTATCAGCCTTTTAGCTGGAGTAGAGAATGTTGCTGCAGAAGCTGTTTTAGCTTAGCAGTGACTGCTCCTTCTACCTCTTTTTTTCTTCCCTCCTACCTTAATGTCCTAAATCATATTCTCTGTGTTGCTTAATACCACATCCAGCATTCTTCCCTTCCTTGCCGGTTTAGGTACACAGTAAATTAGAAAGCAGTCCTGTACCACATCAAGCTTTGCTTCCTCTGTTTAGCGTAATCCACTCTGAGGTCTAGATAATTAAACACTCTCACTATTGCTGCCATGGTCTTTTATGTGTGTTTGTCCATGTATGTTGTTCTTCGTGCCTCCTTCCTGGTCAGGCTGGTGCACAACACGTTCCTTTTAGTACATTTCCAGTGTAAAATCTATATCACTCAGCTACAGCCTAGTTTGTTCCAGGCTTCATTTTCAAGATGGGCCAGATTTCTTTTGGAAATATGACTAAGACTCTGCAGCTGTGTTCCTGCCTGCTTCTCTTAAGCAGCCATTTAGATACGGGGGTTACTGTGGGGGAGGTTGGATTCAGGGAAGATCAAGACAGTATGCAGAAAGTGGCCCATGGATCTTGTCCTCTTCTCCTCCTCCTCTTCCACTTCCCGACTTCACTTCTGATCCCAAAGGACCCTGCAGCTAGGATGTTTTAAAAGGAGAGGCCTAAGTTTGAGTTCAACCTTAGGTTCAGACTGAAGGGCAGCTCTTCTGGGGTTTTTTAGGTATTGGATTGTCAGGTGAAAGGCTCTGAACCAAACCAGTACTCATTTGTTCGGCGCTGATTGAGCAACATCACCAGCAAAGCAGAATGGGGTAAAGGGACAGAGAGTGGTCCGTGCTATTTAAACAGCTGTCACTTTTAAATAGCATCTGTAAAGAAAATTGTGAATACTGTGGAGTCAGGCTGTAGACATTCACCTGTGTAGAGCTGTCCTTTCATCTGTTTCAAGTCCTGGTAAATGGTCATCTCACTATGTCCTAAAGACATTTAGAACAATTTGTGAGGGTGGGTGTGCTCTATTAGAAGGCTCAAGAAGTAAAGGAAGGAAGGGAAAACCAGAAATATATTGGTGACTTGTGCACACAGCATGCTCTGCTCTATCCTTTTTTAACTGAAATTCAAGATTGATCCAATTTAGTTTCAAAATAGAAATAAGGTGTTGTACTACTGCACAGAATTGTTTTTCCAGCTAAGCTTTTCCAGTCAGCAAAAGCGTAAATAATGTAAAATGTGATGTCACTTGAAGGAGAAATAATTGCTGATGCTCTTTGTCATGTTCTGTACTGGAAATACCACTAAGCAACGTTAGCAATGTAAATACATTGGTATATCTGTGGACACAACTTGCTTCTAACTTATTCTGAAAAAGAAATACAGAAATTTTTATTTCAGTTGGTTTTAATTTTGCTGTCTGTGAATAAGGCTTTCTGTCACCCAGTGTAGGTGGTTTTTAGTGCCTACAGGATACTAAATATTGGTATTTATGGTAAAGTGCAAGCATTACGTGGTTGTACTTCTGTGCAGCACTTGCTGTTTCTTTCCCACATGGGAAGATGTACTGCTTCATTGGTGGTTTGGTTTATGAGGGTGGCTAGGGGCCTGTTTAAGCAATAGCAGCATTTTGCCTCAAGAACTGATACTATTTAGAGGCCAAAATAACAAGCAAAATTCCCTGGAATTTGAGCATATTGTGTTTGGTCAGGATTCCCAAGGAAGGGAGTACTTTGAATGTTGTTTCTGTAGAAATGACATTACAGGTCCTCTCTGTGCAGCTGGCTCGCGCTGGAACCCTAGGTAGACGAAGTTTCCACTCCTCTGCCAGCCTGTTCTCCTGCCCCAGCCTTCTACTGCTGTAGCCAGAAAGACTCATGAGGATCTTGATTGTCTCCTACTGCTCATCTCAACACTGAGGTTGGAAGAATCACTGTGCTTGTTTGTGGTTTTTTTCCTGCTGATGGGCCTTCTCGAGGATTCCCCAGCAACAGCTGTGTCCTTCTTCCCCAGCAACAGCTAGCCCATCAAATCATGGGCTGCATCCTTCCACCCCTGTTTGGATGCAAAGCTGCCTCAACACCTTTTTCTCGCTGAGCAGGTAAGTGACTGTCACTGCTAAACTTCCCAGCCCCTCTGGGAGGCTGA
Source organism: Psittacus erithacus (assembly GCA_009867235.2). Classification (NCBI taxonomy): domain Eukaryota; kingdom Metazoa; phylum Chordata; class Aves; order Psittaciformes; family Psittacidae; genus Psittacus; species Psittacus erithacus. The sequence goes on from WYDI02024354.1 coordinate 94,970, forward strand.
CAAAGGATGCTGTGCTCCTGAGACCTGAACATATAATTTGCAACATGTAATTTGTGTCGCATCATACCTGGCTGGAGCTCTAGTTCCTGGAGTACCCAAAATATATCTAGAAATAGATCATGTCATGTAAAGAATGAAGTGGAAGGTGATAGTAATTGTGGACTATATAATTAGAAAGCAAGAATCAAAATGTCTAACTAATGGCAACACCTGGAATACCAGTGCAAAAAGCCAATCAAGTTAACTTGAAATCCAGGGAAGCCTGTATGCGGCTGTTTCTGCTCCTTTAAAACCTGCTCAGAGTATTGCAAATTACACTTTGATCACACTTCTGCTGGTGTAAACCACATAGAAATCAAGCGTAAGACAATAATCTGACTTTTTAAGAAGGTCACATCCACTTAAATGTACAAAGTTGCACACAGGAGGTTTTTCTAAATGTAGACACCTGCCTATAAAATCATGGTGAGTCCAAGTCTAATAAAGTTTGCTTGATGCTACAGAGCCTAAAAGTCTGTCAGAAGTACTGGGGAGGAGGGAGAAGCAGTTTTAAGGCCACATAAAAACAAAGCCTTTCTTCTCTCCTTTTAAATATTTCTGCTGAGCCCTGATTGAACATAGGATGAAAAGCCACTGTCTGGAGATTTGAGAAAAGCAAAGGATTTCTGTTTTCACTATTACATTGAAAAGTTCTTTACTGCATGAAAGGTTGTCCCTTCTAAACTTCCTCAGACTTGTGGCTTAGATTTTGGGGGAACACAGCTGCTGGCACCACAGAAATTTGTTGTCAGTAGGATGTGGTATCTCTGAGTCCGTGTGGTCAGGAACATTAGCTCTCTGTGCTTTGTACCAATTTTACATTGTATCTTGAGTGACGTATTTTGAGTATGAGGTTTTGGCTTTTAAAGGTACTGTGATGGCATGGAAGAGTGGTATGTTTTGGCCCAAACTCTCTGCTATTACATGGTAAAAATGGCAGAGTAAACATCTGAGGCAGTGTACTGACACTGGCAGTCTCAGTGTCAATATGAGCAACGGGCCTTTCCAGAATCAGGCGCTAAGATTTGATGTTGCTTTTGAGCTGATATTTCTATCATCTGGACTGTCAAAAACACCCATAGCATCCATTAGAAATTGTCGTGACAATTGTTGGGGGGTGGGGGTGGGGAATCTGGAAAACATTCTTATGCCAAAATACAGCATTTTACAAAGATACAAAATGGCTTCATAGGAGTGTGTTGGTTTCAATGAAAAATTCTCAGCAATTTTTAGGAAAAAAAGAACAGGGAGAATAACTGTCTGGGAAATAGTGTGACCACCTAGGGCACTAGGGCACTGGTGACCCCATATACTGTCCAGTATGGGTGCAGAGATTATTTATACTGCACATCTGCCTATCTACCTGCCTCTTCCACTTTTCTCTGTCAGAGGTATTTTGTTGTGTGAACAGTTTACCATTCTCAGTCCAAAAAGTTACTGTTCAGGCCAGTGGTTAAATTCCTGGTATCCACCATAGGATACAGAGGCCAAACTTCCAGTAGGGATAAAGGCAGGACAATGAATTTAAACTCAGCTTTTCCACTTCTAAGCAAGCAAGGTGGCCACCTGGCTATTAGCAGGCCTGAGATGTATATGCCCAGATGTCCCTCTTAACTTTTAATGAAAGTCAGCTCAGAAACTGGGCTTTAATTCCTGTCTTTGAAACAAAATTGTTGCATTCTGACATGAGTTCTCAAGTACACTGTCCATCAGGTAAAACCAAAATGAAACAGGCTGTAGTCCAGTAGATGCTAAATTCAGTCTTGCAGGGTTTATAGTGGTCAGGGTTTTATTTGTTTGGGTGAGCAGAGGGAGAAATCATGCCTACAAAGGAGTATCTTCATCTGTGCTCTTCTCCACAGGCTGCTCCATGGACAGCTCATGCAGGAGCTGTGGTCTCTGCTTTTTCTTTTCTGCCTTCCCTTAGGACCCTTCGTGGCCAACTGCAGCCTATCCTGCACAAGTATTTCCAAGAGAATGAGGTATCACTGACATATTCATGACAAACCACTTAAACACAGAATCAAGGACTCACCTTTAGATGTTTCTGTTGAAGTTGTTTTCAAAGAAAAATATGAAGAGGCAAACTCTGCTCTCCCTGGTACAAGTATAAATTTGGTACAACTCTGCTGAAGTCAAGAGCTGAAACCAAAATAAGGCCTGGAAATTTTGTCTTCTGGCTCAGAAGACAAGAGTCTACAAAGGGCCTGATTCATTGTTGAAGGCAGCCAAGTCAACGCCAAAGGTACATGTTAATTTGCTAATTTGATTTAGGACTTGACTAGTGAGGCAGGGTGACCCCTTAAGGCATTGACTTCAGTCAGCTTGAGCTACTCTTCAAATGATATAAAATATTATTGAAGACAGGCATTGCTCTACCTGCAGAAGAGAACAGCTTTGAAATGTATTATTGCTGCAGTGACTGGGCAGCCTAGTCCCAGACTGTGATGCAAGATTAGGACAGGTTTTATTCCATATACTTTTCCATGTGCAGGGGAGCCATATAATATTCAGGTATTAGTTCATAATTGCAGTACTCACAGAATATCTTTATGCTGTGTCCAGTTGTCCAAGGCTAGCAACATGCAAACCTTCCAGGTGTCTCTAGTCTTGGGAAGCTTAACCATCAAATAAAGTCATGTTTCCAAATGTCTTGCTGTGAATGACAGCCTGGCTCCTGCTCAACCCCTGTGATGAAGAAGGTGGAATGATTTGCACAGGCAAGTTGCTTGAATGGCTTTGGAATGGAAATGAAAAACTGCTGTCTTGCACATTGGGTAGTTGAAGCTGTGGGTGAGCTAATATGCCAGATTTCCTATTGTAACTCCACCTGGCAGATACGACTCAGTTTTGGGGTATAATGCAGGAGAGGGGTTTTTTTTATTTATAGATTATTTCTTTGTAGCAACTATGTATTTGAGCACAATGACATAAGATTTTTATTTATTTGAAATAAGAAAAAGAAGATCAATAGGATTAATGTGTTCCAACTAAAAATCTCCAATAATCTAGAAACTAAATTGGTTATAACACTGCTATGAAAGGCTAACTTGTGAAGGCAGTAGTTTCCTACCACATGCAATAAAAAGCATTTCACATGCATGAAAAACTAGTGTACCAAATTTCAGGCTATAAATAAGGCAATTGTAAAATGTAAATGCTTAGGAACACTAGCAAAATTCAGCCAACAAAGCAGGGATCAGAAATTTATACCCTCGTTACTAGTAATTACAGTCACATTCTTTACTGAACTGTATTCCCAGCCAACACATAAAAGTGTCCTGATGCATTACCTGCTTAGAACTAAGTCACCACTAGCACACATGTGCCAGAGAGTGGATCTGCAGCTATGTGGCCATTTTAGCACATGGAACTCTGCATGCACTGCTGTATATGTATCTGTCTACCTTTTAAGCAAAGTAGCTGAAAGCCCCTCAGGGTGTTCTTACGAAATGTAAATTCACTGACTTGGAGACCTCAGCATAAAATCACTGCTTTTAGTGGATGGCAGTTTAACACTCTCCTTTCCATAAGAAAATGAGGAAAAAGAGGTACAGTCCCATGGTTGTTTTTACATACATTCAGCATTTGTCTTTTTTCTTCTTCTTTGACAAAATAAAAGCAGTTTAGGCAGCTATAAAAGTAGCTTCCTTGCCCAGAAATAAGCAATAAATTCTTAATGCCCTTGTGACAGATCAATCTCAACCTGTCAATAATTCATATTTGATACTTCCACTATTTAATTTAAGAAGGAACTGTGAGGAAAGGCGAGCTGCCTTTTGGGTTCAGATTGACACCTCCTGACAAGACTGTTAATGTACCTAAGGAAAAAAAACAAAAAGCAGGACACATGTGAGAGCTTAAATTCATTACTGCTCATCTTGCAAGTATTTTGACAATACTGCAGGTAGCACATGCTTTTTCTTCCAATGCTGTGCACACACACTTGATCAGTGGGTCTTAATAAGTTCAACTAACTGGATTCAGATGCATAAAACTTCCCCTCCAAAGTGGCAAGCACCCACATATTTGACTTCAGTGGAACTGTTGCAGTTCCTTCATATCTGAAAATCGGGCCCTTTTCAATGTTGAGTAGGTACCATGTGCAGTCTGTCCCGTTCTAAGACCACTAAGCTGTAGCCATGAAGCAAGACCAAAACACAGGTGCCCCCAGGGAGAGAGCTTGTAGCCTGGAAGACTGCTGTGACTTGAGCACCTTCTTCAAGAGTCAGTCATTCAAGTCTTAAATTATTTTGGTAGTAAGGTTGCATTCTTGACAGGACAGCAAGCCCAGAACATGTTACAGAAGACAGCTAGGAAGAAGAAACTGCCTACCCCAGAGCAGTCAGATGAGCCGAAGTCCTTGCTGCTGCTAGCCAAATTCACTCAATTTGGAAAACAGGGTATCTAAGATAAATCACAGAAGTTAGGACCCAAAAGTTTCACTCATGATATTTCTAAGCATTTCAAAGCTTAAAAAAGTAAGCATTAAGAATATTTAGTGCATTTAAAGATCTCTGCATGCCTTTCTCAGGTGAATAGATCTACTGTCCTAGGAGTGTTTTTCAACTTTGTCCAGTTTGAATGTATCTAAACATTCGCCAGTGGATGGGCAGACCCCTGGGTAGCAGGTGTAAGTTTCCTTACAAAAGGCTTCCTTTTCTCAGTTACTTTTTACATCGTATTGGAAGTAGTTAATGGCAAACCACCAGTTTTAATGCATTTCAATGAGCTGATTCTCTTTGGGATTTTTAAAGGGCAATGCTAAAACAACCTTGAGTTCTAAAGCATAGTGATGCTCTATGTAAAAACATTCTCTGGGTTTCTTGTATATGTTGCTAGTGCTGCTTGCTTCCACTTAGAACTTAAAATGCCGCTTGCCCTTGTCCAATTCTCCAAATTTGGCTGGGTTCTGATGGTCACGTCTCTGTTCTTTTTATTTTTCATCACCATCTTTATTTTTATTTTTTTAAATGAAGTAAACTATTTCATAGACTTGCCAATTAATGTTGATTGCCTGCTCTCTTAAGTGATGTACAAACATAGTAGAAGAAATGGTCCCTTCCCTGACATTCTTCCTTGATGATCTGAAACCAAAAGGAGCCGATTGAGTTGTACTAGAACAAGTCTTGCAGGTCATTGATGTGTCAGTAGATTTTGACTGGTGGGGCTGATTGAACAAGCTATCCTAAAATGTCATTGATAACGTGCAAATTGAAAAAGTCGATTTAGCACTACATCAGAGGTGTGTACAGAGGCTGAGAGACTTTCCTTGCCATAAAGCTAAGGGAACAGGTTGCATATATCCTGTTCTCAGGGCTGTGTATGAACTGCTCCACAAAGCTTAAAGGGTATATCTTAAAGATAGAGAAAGGATACAGTCCCACTAACCCCCCAGGGAACAGGTAAATGGAAAGCCACCTGAGCCCTCCAATTATATTATGCAGTCTTCCTGATGTGCAGTAAAGTCTTAATTTCTCTGGGCTAGTGTGGGCCTGCAACTATCTTCTCTGAATAAATCACAGCTGGTTTCTCAACCCAAGCAAACTCTTATGGAAACTTGCTTTTCTCTCCTGCGAATGCATGCAAGAGAGTGCTATTTATTTTTTTTATTATATAGACACATTTCAGATTATAACTAGATGATATAAGCACAAGACACATCATTATCTAGGGGAATCTGTTAATGCCTGTAATCAATAAATGGGTACAGGGCTGTTTCTTGTATTATAATCACAAAACAATGCATAGCGTTTGCTAACTGCTGTTCACTTCTAAATACTGCATGTTGCTCGCTCATTAATTACTGCCACAGTTTGCAGAAATTATTCCATAATTAATTGGCCTCTAACACACTCCGCTGTATCTCTTTCACATTTGGGAAGTGCTATTCAACATTGTATTTTTTTATGCAAGTTTTTCGTACAAGCTTTGCCAAAGCTCTTTGAATGTGTCATCTTGGCAGATAAAAACACGACTTGGGAATGGCTACAAGAAATGAGATACTGTGAAAAGTTTCAGAAGCAATGAACTATCACTATAAATGTAATTTTAATGTGGCATTCCTACCAAACTATGAACCAGGCAGTACTCTAAAAAGTTTGAATGCAGACTACTCAATAATTTATGTAGTCATTCAGAGATTGGTCCAAGTCTTAGAAAGACTAATTTATTTGAATCCATTTGAACAATACAGCTGACATAATGGCATAAATAATAACCTATACAAACCCAGCATCCTTCACTATCATAGATCCCAAAGTAAAACATTGGTTGTGGAAATGAAGCCACCACTTCAGGCACCTATGCCAGCTATATTGTAGATCTGGTCCTCCCCACTGCCTCTGGTGAGGCATTTATGAACCACAGGGATCTAGTGTCACAGATGAGTGGGCCAGTCTCGGCTAGGAAAGAAATATCTTCTCTACAGAGAGTTGCAGAGAGAAAGGGGCAGGCAGCAATGTAATTATTTATGTGTCATATAGCTCGTTATGATCTCTGATGAATAAAAATACTGGGAATGATTTTAAGTCCCATTTGAAAAAGCATCACAAATAGTAAATAGCTCAGTCTCCACTTCACAGGGCTCAATTTTCAAGAGCCATTCTCCTCATAGTGCCAGTTCGCTCAGCCCTCAATATGCGGGGCTCCTGGAAAATCTTGACATTTATTCAGGTGCTTACATGAGAGCAGAAGTCTGAAAATCTAGTCCTAGCTGTGGGGGCTGCAAGGCCTTTGGGAAATTCCAACCAGTAGCTGGATTGTAAAGCAAGAGATCATACAACAGCCTTGGAGTAGATCAGTATTATGCACTTAATCCACACCTGCTCTCCAGCCAAAATAAATAAAATAAAAGCTCTTAGTGTGTTGCACTAATGCAAAGCCCAAGATAATACAGGGGATGTTCTCCCATGAGCCAGAATGCCTGGTTGGCTGAGTTTGCGGGGGCTGATGATCAGGACAACCGAGCACACTGAGGAATAAGTGTCAGGGGCAAAAAGGGAGGCAGAATAGGAAAAGTTTCCTACAGGCCAGAGAATGGCGTCACCCCATCTGTCAGGAGTACACATGCCACAGACAATAACTCCTGCCTGCTGTGTGCTGGTAATGACATCCATGACAACCTGCCTATTGCTTGCTCTGGCAAATAATGTCTCTCCCAGTCAAAACAACTAAATGGTGTTTCATTTTCCTGTACCCCTCCCTAAAAATCCTGTCGTGAAGCTTTAGAGCTGCTCCTTTTTGGCTTTGGTTAGGCCTAATGGCAAGTTGAGACTTTGCTTTTCTACTAAGCCTTTATGGGTTTGTGACCTCTGGTTCCCTATTGCTGTCTGTTTTGTTTATGCATTGAAGCCATACTCGAAAGACACTCTTCAAGGAGAACAAAATCTTCCCAGTCACAAATCTCTACAGTGTGTAGTGATGAGGGTTGCAAAGTGCTTCTGTGAAAATGAGCTCCTAAGTCATCCCTGCTATGTAGTAGGCACAGCTGCGGCTTTTTATTAGAGAAAATGGTTCTGATCTATATGTCATTAAAAAAAACAGATGGTGGCTGTGGAGATGGAGGAGATCAGTACTGTGGTGGCTTCATTTGCTAGTAACTAAAGATTGATAAAATTTGATGTGGTTTGGGTGCCTTGATTAAAGTCAAAGATAAATAGATACATACAAAGCAAAATCATAACCTTAGCTAGCATGTCATCTGCCTTCTGGACCCAGAACTAAATGAGTACTGGAACTGAACAACAGACCTGTAAAGGTGGCCTCCCAGAATAAAAAGCAGTACATATTACAGAGTTAAATATGGTAGAAGATTGTACAGTTTCATGTTTGGCTCCTGTAAATACATTAGTGTACTTTGATCTCCAGGGTTGCCAGGCCAGCTTCCACTTTGTTAAATCAGATGTTTTTTTTGATGAATCTGCAGTGGATGTGGTGAGTTGTTGAGCATTACACTGAGCTAAAACTACTGAGACAAGCAATTGTGGACCATCTAAGCTGAAGAGCATTAACAATTAAGCTTTGGTGGCAGTATTTGATAAAAGAAAGATGCATTATCCTAACTTTGCTGGAAGGACTGCTAATGTACAGTATTGGACGTGACTCTGAGGACAGTATGAATATGAACTCAAATTAAATGAGTAAAATGTGAAGGAAATTAGTACTGAATTAAATATGAAAATAGTGGGACTGTAGATTTAGCCTGGAAGTTAGAGATCTGAATTTTTGCATAGTAACAGAAATTTTATCAGCTATTTGATGAATGTGTCATTGCATATGAACATGTTTGATTAGAAACCAGTGGCTAACAGCGCTTCAGAGCACAAGAGAGAACACAGAAATGTACTGAGGAATGCAGATTCGACTGGCCCATATTAATACTGTGACAGTAAATACAGCTAAGCTATCAAGATGGTAGAAAGGCTTTCTAGCTCTAATACAAATTCCCAAATTGTTTTGGCACTGAACTCAGAATTGCACAGGCAGATTCATAGGATGACTCTGAACATGATAGGAAGGCAAATAGCTGCTTTTGCTGAAACACGGAGATGCTATCCTTAGTACTAAACGGAAAAAACATAATTCGGGAGACATCCGTAAAAAAGCCAAGTGTTGTCAGGTGAGAAAATGAGGTCAAAGTAAAAGAAATGTACTTTCTTGTAATGTTTAAGGAGGCAGAACCAAAGCTGAATTTCAAACTGGCAGAAAAAAATCGAGGGAGATAAAATGATGCAGGAATCTGACTGAGACTGCAGCTAAATCAAAGAGGTAGGGATTAATGATCTACCCTGAGGTATAATACACATGGCATAGTTTAGGTGGCCCAGCAGAAGCAGCAAATCAAGCTGAGTGAGAGGCTTGGAATCAGGAAAAAAAAAAAGGATCAATTTATTGCAGAGGGAGAAAAGTTAATAATAAACAGGAAGCAAGGTATAATGCAAAGTGAATATGTGGGATTAGGTAGATGTATTGTTTTCTTCTTGAGCAGTGTGACTGAACACTAATATAGCTTCTATATATGGAAAAAGTAACAGGGCTTCGCAGGAAGAGCTTTAATGTCTTACCAAAATACAGTTCTCAACCTATTACTTCAGGTAAAGCACTGCAGTTGTCACCCCTCCTTACCAAAATGATACTGGGGAGACCGAGTTATACCAGCTGATACACTGTACTTCCCTACTAACACACAAACTTCTAAACAAAAATCTTGATCTGTCTAATTATCTACTACAGCTAGCCTAAATGGTACCTCACACCATGCAATTAATGTCACTTGATCCTTTTTGTCCTTAGTCTGCCGTACATGTATGGCACTTGAGGACAAAAATGAGTTAGATTGAATAGGGAAGTAATCCATTCCCTTCACTGATGCATGTTAACACTGTTAGAGCGTACACAGATGATACCATATTCTATTTGATGTACCTGACTTCATCTTGAGTGTTTTAAAGGATGGTCATAGTCAGGGGAGGAAAATGTCAAACAAGAAGCTTTAAATGAGATGAGAGTACGACTGAAGGGAAAATGCAGGTTAAAATTGTTGATGCTTTTTGCAAATTACAGGAACTGAATCATCTATTCCCTTTCCTCCTACTGCCAGATCAAACAATGTACAATTAGAATAGAGAGGACTGTCTTTGAGATAGAAAAGGCATGAGATCATTAATATATAGCTTATATTTTCAATGCTGTATCAGGCAGGCCATGTATCCACTTTTTCCTCGGTCATAACCAGCCACAACCAGGAGACAGATAACTTCCTAATGAAATGGAAGCATTATGATATTTAACTTTTATCGCTATTATTGAGCCAGCAGACTTCCCTGCTCGCTAGGTCTATTTCAGAGGCTGTGAGATAAATCCCTTTGGGTAAAAAGCACTGGAGGAATTAAGTGGTATTAGAGACATATGTGTATATGCAGATCCCCATGTATTCTAAGGCTTTCCTTAACAATTAAAAAAACCCTTTTAAAAGATACACTCAGTGTACAAAAGGTATCTCCAGAAATCCCTTTTTGGGCAGTCTTTAACAGTACCTTTTATGGCAGTTCCTCTCCCAAGACAGGGACTGCACAAGATGTTAGAAAATTGGTTGCCTTTGACTTAAATGTGTTTAGACTTTCCAGCAATGCAAGTGGTAATGCTCTTTCCCTAGTACAGCACACAAACTGCACTAGGCACTTCTGTTTGGAGAGATCTGAATACATTATCCTTAACGAGAACAGAAAAGTTGAAAGTTTCAGCCCTTTTGCACCTTTACACTGCATGAAAAGGAAAGAATGAATTAAATCCACCCTCAGTAACCTATGTCTGGCTGACAGAGATTGCTGAAAGCATGGCAAAGGCCAGCTATGAAGGTCCTGTTTTTCCTGTGGCAGGTATTGTCAGGGACAGGGCGTGGAGTGTCAAGGAAAGGAAAAAGACACAAGTCTGGGGAGGATAACCCTGAGATGTTGATGAAGACTGAGAGACTTTCTTAATTACATCATTGACTTCTCCAGTGCCCTAAATCAAGGTGACTTAAAGCTCTAGGACAGCTTCTCACTCTGGAGTACCTCTCATTTTTGTCTTGTTAATTACCTTATTGGCATAGTGGATAATCAATTAGAATCACATAAAATAGGGAGGAAGCATTCAGGAGTTCAAGTTACTTAGAGGAAAGAGAGATTATCTAAAAAAACCAATAAATGTGAACTTTAAAGTGTATTTTTTTTAGTTCAGTTAGTGAAAGCATAGAAAGGAGAAGCAAGTGTGGGAAATATAATCCTGAAAACTCTTGACTTGTTGAATGATATGTTAATGAATTGTGAAAGCCTAAAAACCAACAGAGAAAATAAACAGAAAACAGAGAAAATTCAATTAAAACAGAGAAAAAATAGTCCTTGAAATAGGAAAAATAGTTCTTCAGGGTATTTTTTTGAACCCAACTACTTTCTCTGATCAGCATATATTTCTGGCTGTTCCCTCTTTCACTGCCTTGCTCCCTCCTAAATGTTATGAGGAATGCATCAGGGTCAATGGAGAACACGCTGTGATTGTATATGAATGGGTTGTGAAACTTACTGAAGAGGTGGTGTACAGGCTGGGCTAGAGCAATTGCAATAATTGTACATTACTATTAGCATATCTATTCTTCTTGGTGACAAGATTTACTTTGAGGGAAATGTTAACAGGCATTTGAGGGAGAAAGAAAGTAAGACTTGCATACTAAAGGTTCCTGGAGATGAGTAACAGAGTTGATCTTTCTTACAACTGGAACAGACTCTTCCTCAGGGACAGACAGAATGATCTTGTGTGTCCCCCAGACAGAAGGAAGACCAATGAGGCAAATCATGCCTGCCTTTCCCTCCCATGACAGTAGTAGGTTTCCTCTCTTCCCGTAAGTATCTCTAATCCATCCCAGCTGCATCTGCCTTTTAAGTCCTTCTCCAAAATCCAATTTTTACTGCGATGCTTGAAGAAACCACCTTTGCAAAGGTACCTAGCTTGACTGGTAATTGAAGAGCTATGATTTTATTTATAGTTAAAGCGATTGTACATAAACCAGACCCAGTAATAACTAAAACTACCTTGATTCACAACTACCCTGTTGTGCAAAGTTGCTATGAACATAGGATTGTAGTACTATTACTCCCTTCTTCTCCCTTCTTCATCTCCCCTTTTCTTCTCCCCTTTTCCCCTTTTCATTTCTTCCCACCCTTGCTAATTTTATTGCTTCTTAAATTAAGTCTGCTGTAAATCTGATCAGTGTTTGAGTTTTGAGTCTTCTCTGGACCAGTCTTGGATTGCACTTTGGAAACCTGTCCTTTCCCTGCACGCTCTTACAACATTCGATGCATCAGCCTTCACATTGCAAATGGATCATTTGGACACTATGAGTTGGACTCATCTCACCGGACTTCACCTTCTAACATGCAAATCTGAGTCAAGGGAGATAGATAAGAATGTTTAAGATGAAATTGAGACATATCTGTGACCTCTACTCTGAAGCAGGTTGTCATTGACAGCTCAAGTTTGGTCTCCCCAAGGACCACTGTGCAAGCAAACAGTCATCGTACATATGTAAATGTACATATGTATGTGTATATATTCATTTCAAAGTCTACCCTGGGAGGCAGAAATCATTTGGAAACTTCCGGTGTTTTGTTAGGAAAAATGAATAGGTTTGTTGAGTCAGATCAAACGCAGAGAAAGGTCAGGTGAACCGAGTGTGCTGAAATGACTGCTGTGAGGTGCAGTGGCCAAGGAAGAATATCAGCCAAAGTGAACAATGAACTCACTTCTGGAGGCATAGCATGGGTGTTTTTAAGCATGGGGTGCATGTGTATCTGTAGACTCATATATCGCACTGGAACAAGAAGGATGCAGACAGATATTTGAAATACAGATTTGATAACAGTAATGAAAGATGAGTAACCCTAAAATCCCTAAATATAAAAGGACATTTATCATGGCTGCAGCAGGAAGTGAATCACAAGAATGTAGATAGAATTATACACAGTGATGAAATTCATATGGCAAGAAAATGTGGGAACTTAAGTACCACTGTTACTGTGTGAAAATGTACATTCCATAAAGATCCATTTTTTTTACATACTCTGTAGGTCTGCTGCAACTCCATTGTTTTACAGTCGCAGCATGGCACAAATGGGAGTTTCAAGTGCTCCGTTTCATTAAGCTCTCTCTTTTGCCCACAGTGCAGCAGATTTGGCAGTGGTGGGTTTTAGCAGCTGAGATTCTCCAGACAGGAGAAGGAATGATGGGAGGAAGAACAAAAAGCTGACTTTAACAAACAGAAAGACAAAATAACTTCAGTCATTAAAGTCAAAATATTTAGAAGCATTCCCAAAGGATACATTTGGTTTCTGATTCCAAACAAGACTAACATACCATTTAACCTACAAGTTTACATGAGACTTAAATGATACACAGTAGGAACTCTCTCCAAAGAGATACAAAGCTCTAAAACTTGCAGTGTGAATCGAATGGTACATGAAGACAGTCATATTTTTGAGGTAAACATATTATTGATGTTCTCAGTACCCTGCTTTTAAAGATGCAAAATCAATACCTATTTTGGGCAACTATTTATTCACTCATACTAGTGCTTTTACAATAACAGACATTTAAAGAATCATAAGATAACACCTGCAATTTGTCGAGAAGTACAAAAAGAAAATAATGTATTGTTAAACAAAATGATCAGTGTCTGAGGTCTGTGACAACTGTAAAAACAACACCCTTTCACAGGCAACACTATTAAATAATTTTTAATTTGCAGTGATAGTAGGGTTCAGGTTCTCTAACCATCCTGTGAAAACATCCACAAAAATATTGAGAGAACGTTTATTGTGGCAATACTAATCCTAGGTGACAGACAGTGTTCTCAAGGCTTTTTTTGTTGTTGTTGACAAAGACATCAATAACACTTCCTCATAAATAGCTGTTATAATGACTACAATCTGCAAAATCCAAAGTCATTAAAAAAATCTACATTCAGAGAACACAGTCCTCCCTTTTTTTGAAAGACAGTTTCCTTATTATGACTTCTTCCATTTTGATTGAGCCAGATGCCAACAAATTTCTTTCAGGGTCTATTCTTTAAAAACTGAGTGCAAATTATTAGCAGAAGCCAGTGCCAAAACAACAACAGAGTGCAGTTTGCTGTAACAAATAAATTACCAGAACCCTTATGCATCTTTACTTCTCTGTGTCTTTGCTGCTGAAGAGCAGTATCATCATTCCATGCAGATGCCTTACTCATAGCAGGACTTGGTTCAGCACAGCTGTGGTGGGGAGTGTCACACCATCTTAATATGCCAAGAGGCAATCCTCAGGACTGCAGAAGGCTGGCATAGCCTCTGATCCATTACCCTGGATCTTGAATAACATCATTTTGCCCTTAGGATGTCAAATTCTGCTGACCTCTCCTAAGTCTGACCCACGTCTTGTGATCAGGGCAAAGAAATAAGTATCAGTGTCAAATTGGCATACTTCAGTGCCACAACCCCATTAGAACTGGCATAAACAAAAGCAAGAAGCAATACTTTCCCCTTCTCACCTCCTAGCTTCTTCCTAGGAAGAAGCTGTGGCCATAAAATAACAATCATTAAAGAGGACTTTTGTATTAATGATTGAGTGTACCTTACAGTAATCAGTTAATGGCTATATCAGCTTTCATTAGAAGTCTCAAGAAACCCATCTTTCCTGTGCATGATAAACTAATTTCTTCTAAATACTTTGACAGCATTGTTGATTAAAGCCTTAATGTTCACTTTATCTATGAGGGTAATTGTTTTTTGGTCAGTTTATTGCTTTGTGTAACAGCAAACCTGAGTATTAAATGAGCTTAAGAAGTGTTAAGGAAAACTCTGCACACTACCCTAAAGTATTTGCATAGCTTTTTTAAAAAAATAAAATAAAATAAATAATACACTTACATACAGTCCAGGTATAAAAGAAATAATCCTGTTACTTGATATCAATTATAAGCTAAAATGTCTTGGGCCATTAAGTAGCAAGAATAATAAAATAATGGCATTAATTAACAATGGGCATTTCCGGCATTCTGCTTAGGGTAACACTTTGCAACTTGGAATCAAGCAGATCCAGTGTAGCCAGGGATAATAAGACAGACTTTCAAGACCAAAGGTATATTGGTCCTTGTTCAGTTGCTTGATAATATCTGCTGTCCTGTGTGTAGCATGTTTTAACAAGATCTCTGTACTCAGGGCCTTGTTTCTTCTGTTCTGCAGATGAGGTGTGAAGCAGGTGTGTGTCTGCTCAAGGGGGGTAAAGTTACACCCAGAAAGGGTTGAAGCACTAACTGAAACATAGCCGTCATTCAGAGCACGTAGTAAAGTGTGCAGGGAATTGGCTGGCATGCCAGTGAGTGAGTGAGAGGTGAGAGGGCTTTCTCTGGGGGCTCATCTAGGTGGCACAGTACTGGCTGCTGTAATAACAACTCTCTTGCTGGCAGGAGAGAGCTGCTGGAAATATTTATGCGACTACACATTTGGACAGGACTGCACACATGTCAGAATGGATAGTTATCTTGTTGAAACAAGAAAGTTTCCTCATGTCCCTTGTGGTGCCTTCTGTGTTATGTTCTGCCTTGATTTTCCTGTTAAATCCTCACAATACAGTTTATCCATATTTCCTCCACTGCTCTCATCAGCTTTTTTTTTTCTTTGTTTGCTCTTCAATGTGTTCTTGTTCCCCCCAAGTCCAGTAGCTCACATCTTGTTGCCATTCATAATGTATTCTTCTGACCACGCATTGGCATTTGGGGTATCATTTTCTTTTCCCAGCATCCTCTTTTTTGAATGTCTGGGGCCACAGCTGTAAGTAGGTGAATACTGAAAATCAGTCAGGGAACTGAGGTGACAGTCATGAACTAATGGAAACTGGTATTGTCTAAACCAGATACCTTTTCTGTGAGACAATACCGGCTGCTGAATGTCCTGCCTTACAAAGGACGTGGTTAGTTGCAGTCATCTAGATGACACACTGTGCTGTCAGCATCCAACTACTGGTTGACATCTTTGAAACCATCTGATATGTGGAGCAGCCAGCTGGCCTCTGCACCCCTATTCATCCATGGATATCTCTGAAATCAGAGAAGGAAATAAGTTCTGGGGACATTGATAGAGGATCAACAGTACTTCTATGGGCTCATCAGTCAGTCCTATACTGTGCAGCATGTAGAGTCCCATTTTTATGTCTTCTGGCAGTACAGCTGAGGGCTGATTAACATGGCCTCAGGGGACAGTAAGGGAAATGACCATTCACTGCCTGCTGGTGCTTATTCCAAGTCAGAATGATGGCCTGTGGGAGGATACGAGTGCTTCTGGCACTGAAAACATTTTTGAGTCATGATTGATTGTCACTCTTCCCAATGAGGCCTTAACCATAAATAATGGTATTGTATGAAATCAAGTATTCGCAAAACATACGCCTATTTCAGATAAGCCTGAATCTTCAATAGTGAAAATGTGACAACAGATGAGGGGAGCAACACATCTACAAAACTGCATTGTAAAATATGCATGTGCCTTTTGTCAGGAGTGTGAGAATTGTTATGATAACAGAATCTCTGGCTATTTCAATGAGAAGGTGACCAAAGCTATGCAACATTTTAACTACAGAGGAAGGACTTTTCTCTGGGAAAAAATCTCACTCAAATTCCTATTCTATAGAAAGCACATGAAGTAGATATTTTTTCTTTTGTTGTTTTATGATTTATTAAAAAAGTTGGGTTTAGTTACTATTTTGTTTTCAGATGCTCTCCCAGTCCAAAAAAGCCTGGGAAAGCTTGATGTAGCTATGGTGGGCACTCCAGGGCCAAAGTCAGAGCTCAGTCAATAGTGGTATGAGCTCGATTTTTCATTACTATAAGCTACTGCAGGTTCTTGATCACAGTGATATGCACATGATGTGAAATGAAAATCTGGTGCAACATGACTGTCATTCATCTGAAGCTGGTGTTAGGTTGGCAAAACTCATTTATTTTCTTGCAAAGTACCAAAACTTGGAGAGAAGCCAAGCCAAGGGGGTAGAAACTTCCAAAATCTTTGCAAAGGTCACAGACGAAAGTGCTCAAAAAGCTAAGAGATGCCTGAGATGAGTTTACCCATGCAATCCTTACTTTACCAGCTTGATACATGTGCCTTATGAGCCTCTTCATTATCTGATTGCACACTAGTCTTCCTGCAGGACTGTCCTCATTTAGTCAGTGGTCCCTTTCCAGCATCAGTCTTCTCTTGCTTCACAAAGCTGCCCCAATTCCACACATCCATATTCCAGAATACAGTTCTTTCTGTGGTACCTGCATGCTTCTCAAACACCAGTGAGTCTGTCCACACTCTGGAAGTGGGATCATCCTTGTTTTGATAACCTGATAAATAGAATCGTAGAATCACAGAATGGTTTGGGTTGGAAGGGACCTTAAAGATCATCCAGTTCCAACCCCGCTGTCACAGGCAGGGACATCTTCCACTATACCAGGTTGCTCAAAGCCACATCCAGCCTGGCTTTAAACACTTCCAGGGATGGGGCAGCCACAACTTCCTATAGGATAACTTCCAATACTGTTGATACTCCCTCATTCATACATCTGGACTTGCTCTAAAGATCACTAAATTTGAATGCTCTGTGGCAGATGCTTGCCTTTTGCTATTGTGGGACCACTTCGCATTTCCAGTTTAGGGAATGCATTTACAGGGGGAATCTTTTTCAAAGATCAGCTGTCGTGGTTTAGGCCTGCCACACAGCCCACTCACTGCCCCCCCCACCTCCTCCCTCGGCTCCCGGAGGGATGGGGAAGAGAATCGAAAGAATACAACTCCCACAGGTTGAGATA
>WYDI02024357.1:0-45789 GCA_009867235.2 Psittacus erithacus
GCAGCAGTGGTTTGTGTTATACCTTAGTTACTGGACTGCTCTTATCTCAACCCGTGGGAGTTACATTCTTTCGATTCCCCTCCCCATCCCTCCGGGAGCATGGGGTGGGAGGGGAGGAAGTGGGGGAGTGAGCAAGCGGGCTGCATGGTTTTGATTTACGGCTTAGCTTAAAACATGACAACTACACTACATATTATGTATCACAAAAGTGCTTGTGGTATAGCTGGACAGGCCATACAAAATTAGTGCCATCAGCTAATAATCTGGCTATTTCTCCTCAGGCCTGCTAGTTTTACTTGGAGCTGTAGATACTCAGGTCCACTGATTAGAGAGAGCACCCTCTGTATGTATGTGTATATAACTACCTGGAGCTAGGTCTGCATCTTTTTAAGAAAGCCTACAAAACAAGACTATGAGGGGGAATGTTTGATATATATGATCTAGCTAGATCCTAAAGATTGTGTATCAAGAAACACAGAGGTATAAGAATCCGAGAATGTAATACCATTATTTTGTGGATAAAAACTGGGAAACCTAAAATTAGAAAAAGAAACAAAGGTCTATACAGATGTGGTGACTTGCCTGAATCTCTTCATTGCTCCTTTCCAGAAGGGTTAACATAATATTCCTCATCTTCTAGAAGCAAAGGCTTATTTTGAACACTAAGGAAACTTAGGTTTCAATAATGATTTCTTAAATAGAAAACACAGAAATTATGGGAAAAAATACAATGCAATATATACCCTCTCTACATGAGGACAGACACCCTATGCTATAGTTCTCATTACTTGTCAACAATATATTACTGTTAAAATGTTAAAAGTCTTTTTCCGTACATTTCAGCAGCTTCAAAAGGTAAAACTGAAACAGTATTTTAGCAGAGAGCTGCAAAGTCTTAATTTGGTCTTTTCCAGTCTCCTGGTAGAAAAATAGTTTCTCATGCTGAAGTCCATAGTTAAATCCTCCAAATTGCCAATGTGAGAGCTGGGCTGTAAGCAACCCAGGGAAAGGGATTCAGCATTTCCAGTGGTGCTAAGCACAGTGCTGCTCCCATACCTAACAAACAAGTTAGATCATCAAAGGCTTGCCTTTGATTTTTCCAGGCCTCTCAGTCTCTGAAGAACAGTACATTAACCATTTGCCTCTGTCCTTTACTCCTGCTCTTTACATTATTATGTGAAAGCACATCTTATAATCTTTAGCTCTCAGAAACTAGAGGGGCTATAGACAGCCTACAGTTGCTGAGAATCCACTGGAGGTTTTTGAACTCTCATAAAGCAGTTCAGAGTACTGATGTGCCTTCTGAAGATTTAAGCAATTAGAAACAGTCAGTTTAATGCTTCTCTTCAACATTAAATTAATATTACATGTTATCGTGTGCAAGTACTGTAAAACACCGGTTTTAAACATCCTTGGGAAATATTTTGAAATCTATTGCAAGTATACACAGAGGTTACAAAGAAATGTTCTTGTATAAGCAAGACAAATGTAATTTTCTCAGCATACAATTTAAGGAGAAAACAGCTGCTGGAATTATTGCTTCTTTATGTTACTATTATAATCTAAATCTAAAAGATAGCTTTGCTCAACCCTTTCCTGAAACTATACTTTTTTTCTTACTTGGGAAACAAACAGCTGAAGTGCTACCTACAAGCATCCCTAAGACAAAGTAGTATCTAAGCTTCTTTACAGTGCTGAAGGCTTTAATCATAACAAGTGGTTTTAAAAGATCTTAGAAAGCCAGCATCAGCAGGTTCTCAAGGTGGAGGGTGGGGAGTTACAGGGGGTATCAGCACCAGCAACTGAATCTGAGATTTTGTTTGGAAATAGTTTCCTAGGCTTATCATTTCAGATTCTTTAGGTGCTTCATCAATGAAGTTTTGGGGATCAACTGAAGCTGGATAATCTTGTTACACAGTTGTTGCCTCAGGAATTCAGTAGGCAGCAATGAGGTTGGTTTTCATAATCAATTCTGAATCATCTGTTAAAATTTTAAGAAGCTGTTCACAGTCATCTGTGCTGTATGTCAAGTGTCACAACTACATCAGATTTATGCAAAGGAAAAAAGCTGTGTGTGACAGTCTGTTATTTTGCTATCACAAAAGAAAATGAGTTCACAAAGTGTTAGAGAGCTTAAGACCTTACTTAGTAATCACAGAATCTGCAACAGGAGACCTAACAGACCCAGGAAGCTTCCTAGGGAAGATAAATCCTTGCTTCTGTGTTTGAACACACTCTGTTGCATTCCTAAAAACATACTCAAGGCCAAATGTTTCGAGGAATGACTCAGCAAGCTGGGGTATGAGCTGACCACAGAGAAGGTTGTGCTGTGCCAAAACGTGGTGCTGAGATCCCTGCCCTGACCATGCACAAGGCATTTCTAGACCAGCTGCTGGCCTGAGCCTGCAGCCACTGCCCCCACTCACCTCCTGCCTTCCTCACCACAGCAGCCCTGCATGGAGCCAAGTACATGTGCCAGCTTGCTCAGACACCACCAGTCTCAACAGTAAATTGCCTCTTCACTATATGAACTCTACCCCTGTTTACCTATGGAGGAGGTTAATAGCTTCAATCTCTACAGCCTGACACAGTACCACGTAGTATGATTTTGAGCCTATTGCAAAGTCAGCCCACCTACAGCAGTCTAAGCCAGCCTGACCTGAGGACATTTTAATTGCTGCTTATAAATTGAAAACTCCTGGGCAGGTTCCCAAGTTGAGATTTTATCTGACATCTCCAATATAGGACCTTCCTGTGCAAGTGTCTCCTATCCACTTGGTAAGATTTCCCAGCCTTCCATATGGCTGTTTAGAACTTGAAGTTCATTTTTTTCCATGCTAAGCTTCTGCATAGCAATTTTAAGAAAGACATTAAACACCTTATAAAGGCCACTCTCTGCAGACCACACTCACTGCTTTATGGGGGTCTGCAATTTGCCAGCATTTCAGACAGGACAAGGGCCTGTTGTGCCATTCCCTCATGGCACATCCTCCTCTGAGGTGGTGGCAGGGCCCAGGTCCCTTTGACACCCAGGCAAACTGGAGGAGCTTGTACTTGCTCTTGCCCCTCCCCTCCTCATACCTTTTACAGGGTCTCTTCCTATAGCTGCAGTTCTTCACTGGTGGATGTCATTAGGGCCAGGCAGCCTGGCATCCCCTGACAGGAAAGCATTGTCTGAAGACAAACATTCCACATCAAAATCTTTTCCCATGGATGCATTACTATGAGAAAGCTTTCAACAAATCCTGCCTGGTTTTCTGGCAGCATGTACATCATACATCCTTTCCTCTCTGTCTTTCTCAAGGAGATCAGAAAAAAACCACCATTTTGAGTTCTACTTCCTCTGAAAAGTTGATGCTCTTTATTTTCCTCCCACTTCCAAATCCACCAATTTTAAGACCTGTTTTGTTCATTTTGCTTAAAATACTTGGTCAGGGCTACATGCACATCATGCAGAGGAAACAGCCTGAATTGCATCAGTCCAGATAAAGAAAATATCAGCGAACTGATGTTTAGTGCAAACCCAGTGCAGAGTTTACACACGATAGGGTTATTTCATCACATATGGATAACAAGACCTAGGGAAAGACATTCAGTCTATAATATGATCAGATAAGGATTAGAATAAAGACAAATGACACCATAAAATGAAGTACAGGGAAAGACACTGGGAAGTCTGCAGTAAGATAGTCTTTGCAAAAAAGCACCAGTCTCCAAAAATTAGGCAGAGATGAGATTGCACATTATGTGAATTTTGCCATCTCTCCAAATTATAAGTAATTAACCACACACTTGTACTTTTCTTGTGCCAAGCAGAACCCCTGCAGCAGGGAGCACACAGACGTGTTGCCTTCACTCCTCTTCCAACAAACCCTTCTGAGACCAGTTCTCCCTCAAAGCTGTCCTGTTGAGCACCCAGCAGATAATTAAACATTCTGCTGGTGGCCCAAATGATAGCTTGACAATTATGGGGGTTTATACTGTAGATTGAAACAGAGATCTTTTCTAAACACGTATGTGAAAATATTGTTTTCTTACTGCTCAGGAGTAAACAAGGTTGTTTCTTCCAGTTGAATAAAAGGCCTTACAGTTATTATGTAATAAAAAGCACATTTGATAAAATTTGCAAGAAACTAAGACATAAGGTGCCCACATTACCTTAGAAGTCAGGTAATACAGGAGCTATTCCACCAAAAAAGCCTATTAACTAGAAAACAACTTTTTTCTTTTTTTTAAAGTTAAACTCCTCCTAGTAATAAAGTTCAGAGGTAGGTGCACCAGTGAAAAGGGTTTGTGACTTACAACTGTGCGTGCATGTGTTTACAGGGAGCTGGCAAAGAACATATGGCCCCAAAGCATAAGGACGAGTGGGAAGTGTGAGAAACAAGGCTGCATTTTATTACTGTTCAAAGGAAGTAAAACTGCCTCTCAACCTCTTTACTCCAACACTGCTTTGTGATTCCTACAGGTTTCAAGCTCTTACCTGAAAAGCAGTGTTTTGAAACACAAGCAAAGCCATTCCGCATTTTCACCTCACTGTAAAAATTTAGCTGATAATCATGAAAGCAAACCATTCTTGCACAGTGTGAAACTAGTTGTACAAATTACATATAGAGATGTGTGAATAGTCACTTCTTTGATTCACTGCCAATCCGAAGAAAAACTTGAAATTAAAACAAATGCACACATTGCGTTCAACAGAACTAAAATTCAATTTTTAACATATTTTCCTAATACAAAGGATTTTTTGTTGAACAGAACATTTCAGGATGTTAGCTGCAACCTACATTAAGGATGGGTGCCAAAGAGTGGGGTTAGGAATTGAGTGGTCCACTCATGATATGGAGGGTCTGTGTTCAGATCTCGACCACCAAGGGCACATGTCTGTCTAATGACAGGATGTTGACCACATAGTTACATGGGACTTTGTCTGTGTAAAATACCTGCAATCATGAAAGTACCATTTTGCTCACACAGGGGTGCCCAGACACTACTTCATTTCTCACACGTAGGTCTTGATTAGGGATTCAGACAAGCCTCAAATAAGTGAGGAAACTTGCCTCATCTAATGAATTATAGAAATAAATCTCTGCCATCCTCTCTAGAGAACTATGAATATGAGTCTGAAATTTTCCCTTTCTCGAGCCAGAATGATCAAGTTCATAATAGGTTCACTCTCCAGTCACCCAAAAACTAAAGCTGCATTTGAGAGGCATGCCTACTGTTTTATGAAAGCAAGTCTGTCATCCTGTGGACAATGCCATTCTTGCTGCTTCTCTTTCCCCCCATTCAGAGAGCTGGCTGAGAAGCTGGCTTGCCTCCCCCCTCATCCCCCTCAGCTAGATTAAAACAGATGGCAGAGGGACACAAAATAAAGAGCAAACACAGATGAGTGACTGATTTTCCAAAAGGAGACAAAAAACAAACCCTCAACTTCAACACTAGCAGCAGCAAGGAATGCATAATTACTTTCTGAACATCATTCTTTCATGCTGGGTGCTCTGCTCATGGTTACTTGGCTGAGGTTAAAGATCGCTCAGGTGATACCTCCCCAGAAACTGCAGTGACACCTTTGAAATGCAGAAGACAAGGAGCTGCCCCCCTGTGACAGAGGTGTGGGAATCCTTGTGGCTGTCACGTTTGGTTGGACTTGAAGAGTCTGGTATTTTGCAGACTGGAAAACACAGCACTTGGTAATGCTCATGAAGTAAGGAAGCAAGGACCAAAGCCTCCTGAAGGAAGAAGTGCCAAAGAAGTCACAGCCTCAATAGGAAACATGAAGGCAAGTTAATTACACCAGGGTGATGAGGACAGAAGCTATGTCAGTGCTTCACTCTGTCTCTTTGCTAGATTACTGCCTTTGTTCTGGTCCCAGTGGAGTTTGTATCTCTGTTGTCAGCATGCAGTGGCAGAGGGAAAGTTCACATTCCCTGGCATCTTGAGCAAGGCCTTAGACATTGCATTTCAGCTGCTTCAGTGGAAGCACTACGTCCCTCCTGTTGAATTTGCGCCAAAAGCAATAACATGACAAAGCAGACATATGGGACAGTAATTTTCAGGGGTAAGACTGTCAGACTTTTGTCATTTTAGCCAATTGGGATTATTTCTGTTAGCTGAAAGAATTTAAAGAACCATCCTGAAAATTAAAGCAAGCATCATCTTTCTGATGCCTGACACAAAACATACTGCAATGTATCATTTTGCCAATGCAGAGACTTAAATTGTGACAAGGCTAAGAAATGCCTCACATGCCAGTTTACTATGCAACTTCTGTGCCTTGAATTCAAGGCACATAAATGGATTTTTCTTTGCATTCTGTAAGGAACCAGAGCACCTGTACTCAGGCTATAAATGGATTTGTGCATCGCTAAGGCAGAGATACCTATTCTCCAGGACTCCCAGATTTGTTTCCTTCGTGTGCTATACTGATACTCAGGGCACACTGCAAAGCCCATCTGTTTACTCATGCTTCTCCTAAAGGGTGCCTGGGAGGCAGAATTCTGAATTGTCTTTAGCTGATATTAGTATTATTGATTTACCTGTGATTTTACAGTCGTTTGTGGTCTGTTTCTAGAAATGGGTCTGTTGTGACCTTCTACAAGTGGAAATGATAAATAACTCCGGTTAGCTATAGACTCAAACAGCACAACCTAAAGAGCTTTTGAGAAATTATTCCAGTTTACCAATACATTTCAGGTCCAGAATGTGCTCAGTCCCATGGACTGAGGCAGTACTACCCAAAACAGGGAATCCAAAGCATTACATCAGCATGCTTATGCAAACATTTGCTGACAGATTAAGAACTGGGAATAACTCTACTTCCTAGTTAAGTAGCA
This sequence comes from Psittacus erithacus, assembly GCA_009867235.2. Classification (NCBI taxonomy): domain Eukaryota; kingdom Metazoa; phylum Chordata; class Aves; order Psittaciformes; family Psittacidae; genus Psittacus; species Psittacus erithacus. The sequence goes on from WYDI02024357.1 coordinate 6,837, forward strand.
GGTACAGAGGAAAAAAATGGGGGGGAGAGGGGAGTAAGGAGATGGGTGTTAGATTTTAAGCATGAAGAGATGCATACAGGGTAAGAAAAGCTGGCAACCGAAAACCTTGTGATTTCTGCTTCACAATGCTGATAGCTTTGCATTCCAGGAATGGCAGGTTTGCAGCAGCTGCCTTCAGCTTAACTTCTCTTACAAACTTGCCAGTCACCTCTGCCTTGTCCCAGGGGATACTTTAGGAGCCTTAGAAAGAGTTACTGGGAGGAAAGAATCTAAAGATAGGCCACTAAGAATCAAGTAAAAGTGCCCATCTCCTCTTTCTCATCTGTTGGGGCACTAGGACTCAGGCTTAACAAAGTACATATCCCCTCTCAGATCCAAGTACAAGTTCACTCTTTTTAAATAGATTTGTTTAATCCAAAAGAAAATTATTTCCTTCTACTCATATTTAATATAACAGATCATTACTAAGCTAATTGTCATTAGTACATCACATGGTTGGTATCTAAAGACACACAGCCACATCAGTAAGGATTTTTACAAACTCATAAATACTGGTTTCAAAAGCAATTCGAGCTCCCGGGCAAGGCTGTACTTACAACTACTTTAATTCTTCTATGATTATTTTTGTCTTACCTTCACTAAGTATCTAGTTAGCCTATACAAGACCAGCTGATAAAAACAGGCTAGCTGAAAACAACTATAGTCTTCCTTTTCATCAGGAAACTAAGTTTGTAGGATCAGTTTCCACAACAGAAAGAAAGCTGTGCCTTTCTAACTGGCTTACAGATCAGTTTGGCTAATAGGGCAAGAGATCCTTCTGCCAAGTGAAACACACGAGCATTTCAAAACCAGCTGAAGCCTGTCTGAGTGAGAGAAATGGGTAGGATCTATCTGTGCCAGTGGCACAACTTTGTGTTTACTTAATGCACAAAGGCTGTTACTGCTGGCTGTAGCAATTTAAATACCTTTAGTTCAATCAGTTGCTCATTTTGCTTTCTGAGCACTTAATGTTTTCAAATTAAACCCACATTTTGCTAAGGAACCCCCATGGAAAAAAGCAAGCAACCTCAGTACCCTCAGAAAGCTTGTTTCCAAAAGCAGTACTTACTCTAATCAGCAAGTTTTTCCTCACTGCCAGTACTTAAAGCAGTATAAGAAAAACCACGCCTCAAAATCAAGCGCTGTACATTTCTAACAGTTCAGTCTAAATTCAGAACCCCAAACAGTAAGCTCATGATGGCCTTCCCAAAGGTATTCCCAAACATATTTTTCCAGAAATCAGTGTTTCCTATTATTTTCTAAGTTTACTCAAAGGCAGAGGAGTGCTGTTTTCCAAACATGGAAGGACAGACTAATGCTATCGAACAAGAGTGATCTTATTACTGTTTTGTAAATCTCAGACATAAATGGATGGTTATGGGCTAAATAACATATACCCATGCTCCTGCAAAACTGAGGAGCACCAAAAACATTCCCTTTTCTTTCAGAGGCCACCAGACAAATTCAATGTTTACTTTTGTAATAAGGCTGCACAGACATTTCCCCCTATGCCTTCTAAACAAGATCAGTAGGATGATATATGGGCTTTTAGAGACAAGGAAGTACTCATATTCTGGTCACCTTTATGTGCCATATCCGGAAGAGAAGGAAAAAAGACAAGTAGCATTGGCTAGTTCCTCAAAAATAATAATGTTCAAGTACCAAGATAACAGACACACTATCTTAGGTGAATGGCAGCTTCCACGGTTTACAGGGCTCTTGTTCAGCAATCAAAGGCTAATACTTTAATGGGACAGCTGAAATACCATACTTGTATTTTAATAGCAGTTACAGATTAATTTACTCTGTTAAGATCTATCATGAAGATAAAGTACAAGACATCACTTTCACCAATCATCAGTTCAGGACAATATAATGCAATTAAAGTTTCAAGTCTTTCCAGATTTTTCCTGCATGAGCTGCATACTGAAAAGGTAATGATAAAAGACAACACTTCCAACTGCAGCAAGAGCAACTTCTATGGAATTTGCGCTATCAGTGATAAACTGGTAGATTCAGCTTAGTTCAAGAGGGGCACCAAGTTGCTAGTTCCACAAAAGTAGTCTAAAAAACATCTGGATTGTAATAATTTCTTTGAAAATAGCTACATGTCACTGCTAAACCCATTCTGTAATTGTTGACATACAGATTTACCTTCAGTTCAGCACAGCTGCAAGTTTGTTTTCACTCAACAAAGGAAACTCACAGCTCAAAGAAGAGAGCTCCAAGTCTTCTATGAATCATTTTGAATCATGTTAAAGTCTGAGCTGGAAATACAGTGTGTAGTTATGTCAGTATGCCCACAGAACCTGTGCATATCATCTGAGATTAGATCTTCCCTGCAGTAAATGTATACAAGAGATTATTCATGCTACTAAGAGAAGGCAATACGAATATGCAAATTAGCTATTTTACAGAGAATTAACTGAAGCACTTTAATGAATTTGCTCTAAAATTGACAAAAAAGGCTACAGCAGAGGGGCAGAAGCCAGCTTTCCTGCATCCTAATCCAGTGCACTCTTTACAGAACCATCCTTCATACTTGGAGTGGTTCAGTTGCTTGCTGAGGACAGAAGCCTTTGACGGCGACTGATTAAACTGAGTTCAACTTAGTAAGAGAAAATCTAGAATTATTTCATTGTAGAAGCGATCAAAAGAGAGAGAAGCGTCAGTCCTTAGATGCTGCCAGTGTTCCAACTCCATATGTTTATAAACCAATCTTTTTAGCTAATGACCACCCAATAATCTTGTGTGGATTCTCACCACAGTTAGCAGAGGATCCCCATACCACTCGGACAGGAAAGCCACCAAACTTTGTGCCTGGCAGTCCTAAGCAGCACAGCCCACTGTAACCTCAAAGGGAGTTACTACCTTGGAGGGCAGATCCTATTACTGTACTGCTGCCTCTCTTGGGTGGAGCCACACTCTGATGTTCACAGCAGCCTGCAGGGACCACAGTGGACACCTGCTGTCAGCACTGTAAAGGCAACTTTGATGTAGGAACAGGAGGGCATATATCCAGACAGGTACCGTTAGAGAACAGGTTAGAACCCATGAACAGGAGACTGCAGCACAATAATCTATCTAACAGCAGTACACTACTCAGTGTGGTAGTCTTCAGTACTGCTGTATTTCCATGCTAGCAGCCTGAATGAAATCTAAGAATACCAGCTGATAACCTTAAAACCACACAGAGAAGCACAATCACTGCACATGATAAGTAAGCACATTTTCTGTGCTTCTTACAAAGAGCCTCCAAATCGCCGCAGCACTTAAGTAACCTATGTAATCCTACACACCAGTTTGGTGAACGTACCCATGCTACATCTTCCTTACTCCATGCCTCACACTGAATAATCTTTCAAAAGCTATTAATCAGCTTTCATTAGCTCTAAATTGCTTTTTGCTTGCTTGCAATTAAGGACTAATATCCAAAGAGTTAGAAATTTATAAGGTAATTAACCATAATGAGTAACGCTTCTAAAATATGATCAGCTGTGGGTATCAACAGAAGTCATAGTTTTTCCCAGTAAACTTTTTTTTCCTCCATGTATTTATACAAGCTTAAAAATTAAGATTTATTTTGCAGAGGTTGAACTTTCACCAGATAATACCACATGTGCCTACTCCTTCTCTGGAAAGCAGCTAGCTGTAGACAAAAATATCTGCCAACTAGCAATTACTGTTGATTTGGAAGGTTTTAAGGTGACACTGGCATGATGAAAGATCTATTTTTATGTGTGTGATATGTATTTCAAGTTCACAAGGAGGGACACAGACAGAAAGAGAGCACTCACATGCTGTAATGAGCTCACATACAGGACAAGACTCTGCTCAGCATTTGTAAATATCACCATGTGAAACACATTTCCATTCCTTGGTCTTCCAAACAATTAGGTGTTCATCAAGCAGTGCTGAAAGACTTTCTGAGTAGGTCAATAGCATATTAAATATTGTCCCAGGTTACAATATCAAACCAAATTAGTGAGCTAGGTCCAAAGTTATTAACAGTATATGAGATTCTTTTTCAGCCACTCCAACATAATACCAAAAAGCTTTAGCTATTTTAATGACACCTATTTTTCCTATGAAAAGTCATTCACTTATTTCCCATATTTTTCTACATGTGGCATCCAATGCAAACAAGTGCAACCCACTCACTGCAGTTCACAATTTGTCAGTTAAAATTCCACTTAGGAGTTCATCAAGTAGATCTTACACACACGACAAACTGCAGGTCAAAACATGCAAGAGGATGGAAACTGATCTTCTTACTGTGTGTTACAAGCTAGTTTAAAAACGTGGAAGCTCAAGCTGCAGTCCATAGAGTGCTCAGAAACCTTTCTTGATAAGAAAGCAGGGTGCACATCCCCAAAACATAACTGAGAATTTATTCAATCAGTATTTCCATGCTTCCTGCAGAGCCGTCAGAGGAGTGACACTGTTCCTGTAGAGTCATTAGCAGAACAAGCATCTAAGTTTTCTTCAGTTTTCCTCAGCAGCAACCACAGAACAGCAAAACTTGAGGAAAAGTAATAATCTAATCTATGCCTTGAAGCCCCATTTGGGCTTGTTTCCTCCCCGTTTTGAGCACAGGGGGGCAGTCAGGCAGTTTTAACCTGTTGTGCCAGCACAGAGATCTGATGAGGACTCTCCAGACTTCTTGTAGGTCCCCTTTAGGCACTGGAAGCTGCTCTGAGGACACCCTAGAGCCTTCTCTTCTCCCGTCAGCAGCTGGCCACTGTGCAGGCATGAGTTTGTCAGGAAACAACACCCTCAAGCTGGGGCAAATCTACACTGCCAGCCAGAGACGAAAAGATAAGTTTTATCCCCAGTTCCTAATGCACATCTCTTATTATCATTTTAATGTTTGGCAGCTTTTCTTCCTATTGGTCTGCCTTGCTATGTAAAACAGCTCAGCACTTCTGCTGCTTTTGTACTGCTTCCCATCAGGGAGAGGCCTAACCACTTTGTATGTTAAAATAAATGCCATGGCGATGGAAATAAAGATGAGGAGACGAAGCGTGTAAGGCAGGAGAGGTCCTCCAGAGGACAAGCTGTAGAGCTGGGGAGGTTCTGTTGAAGGCATACAGACATGCTGACAGCCAGCGCATGGAAATGCTTGCCTGGAAAAATGGAGTGTGTCAATGCAGCATGGCACAGAAAAAAGATGCCATTGCAGGTGAAACAGAACTTTTTTCTATCCCTCTTAACCAGCACTGACACTTGCTCCAAGATCCCTTCAGCACCATAATGAGGCCTTCTTGATGCAAACCAGAACTGGGACATGACTTTAATGGGGAGCTGAGTGTGGAGCTGAACAGGGAGGTGTTTCTGCAGCTGCTTTGACTGCAGATACAGCCCAGGTTTACCTGGAGCAGCAGGAAAGCTTAGAGAGTAAGTGTGGGGTTGAACTGTGCAGACTGGGACCCACAATTCACCTGCTTTTGTGTAGGAAATGCTGTTCTTCAAGCGTGACACCCTTCTCTTGGGTCACCCAAGAGAGGAGAGGAATCATCAAACAGTGAGTGTGAGCAGGAGACAGGGAAGTCACAGGCTCTTAGGAGGCATCACAATCTCCTTCTGACTCCAGTGGAAAGCAATGGAATGGAATGGCAAGTAATGGAATGGAGCAGAATGGAATGGAGCAGAATGGAGTGGGATAGAATAGAACATACTACACTAGACTATACTAGACTTGGAATGGGTTATGCTGTGAGATGCCAATAGCTCTGCATGACAAGTGATGTCCTAAGTCTAAGGGGTCTACCCAGGAGAGCAGCTGTCTGCAGTGAAGGTCCCAGACCCATCCAGGAGACAGGGACAGGCTCAGCTACATGGCTCAGGCAGGGACTGAAGGCCCTAGGCTGAGCTGAGACTTGTTCCCTGGCCCCTTGGGAAGAGGCAGTGGGGTGGAGGTCCCAGCAGAGATGTGTTCCAGCCCCTGAGGCCTTTGACCACCCCCAGGACCCTGGCAGAAGTAGACCTGCTCTGCTCATAGGCTTTCCTTTAGACACTGATGCTTGGCCTCTGTGGAGACCAGGTACTGGGCACATGGACCTTCTCTCTGATGCAGTACTGTTCTTAGGCTCTTGTGTCTCAGTATGTTTTCCCGTGGGGAACAGCTCAGGCATTTCTAAAAGTGAGTACAAGCAAATAAAAACAAATCCACAGGGAACTGAACAGGTATTGCTCACCTCAAAAAGATTTGCAACAATTTGGTGGAGGAGCATGTCCTGCTTCAAACTGAGGCTTCCAGCCTTGCTAGTGCTAAAGATGTGGAAACACAGCTCAATTGGATGAACATAGAAGACTTCCATGATACCACACGCATTGTCTTCTACTCTGGGGCCTCTGGGAAGATTCAGATTAGACATTAGGAAGAGATTCTTTCCTGTGAGGGTGGTGGGACACTGGCACAGGGTGCCCAGAGAAGCTGTGGCTGTCCCATCCCTGGCACTGTTCAAGGCCAGGTTGGACGGGGCTTGGAGCAACCTGGACTGGTGGGGGGTGTCCCTGCCTGTGGAGGATGGTTGGTGCTGGATGATGTCTAAGGTCCTTTCCAACCCAAACCAGTCTATGATTCTGTGGTTCTATGTGTAATATTTCAGTTAGACAATAAGTCAACCATTTGAAGCTTTAAAATATATCCAGCTGTTTCATTTTAGAGCTGCCTAAAATAAACCTTTCCACATGGAATTGTTTCTTCTCCTGTTTGTACCGCAATGTTTCAAGATTCTGTTTTCTCTTGAAAACTGCATCCCCGTTTACAAAGCTCATGCTTATCCATACACAAGGGAGGACGCATATACTGACAAGAGTTAATAGAGAGAAAAGCAGCATTATGCCTGCTTCCTGTGGATTAAAGTTTTCAACAGCCATTACATTGCTTAGTGGAGTAGAGAGCACCTAAATGCAGCATTAGTACTTACTTCAGGATGAGTCTGCCCAGTTTTAAAACTTGACTGCAATCCATTCAGACTAAGTATTTAACAGGAGGGCTGGCTCTGCACGCCAGGGGCTGCACTGATGCAGCTGCCCTGCTTGAGGAACAAGTCTGGTTCCCTGTGCAGCAACATGCAGCACTCCACACAGCAGTGCCGTCTCAGGCAATACAGGATGCTGCTCTCCCCTGGCATGCAAACATGCCCTTCCCAACAGCATTACCAAGGAGAAAAAGGAGGCCCCTATTCTGGAGGCAGAGCACCCCACATAGTGCTAGCCAGGAAATTCTGCCTGGATCCAAAATAATTTCTAATGACAAGTCTTGTAAGTTTGGGGTCCATATTTTTTTTAAGATGACAAAAATCAAGAGATTCAAATTGGAGACGAAGGATGTGAGGTGTCTCTGCCCATGGTAGGGGGGTTGGAACTAGATGATCTTAAGGTCTTTTCCAACCCTAACTATTCTATGACTCTATGATGTACTTTCTGAATGTTTTTACTTTTCCAACAGGTAACTGATACTGATAAAGATCACCTTTAAAAGAGAACATGGATTTAATAAACTCAACTGAACAAAATGGTACATCAGAAGAACTATTTAAATGGGTGACATCCAAGATTCTCATTTCCATTACCCTGTCTGTGCTTGCACTACTGACAACGGCCATCAATTCTCTTGTGATGACTGCAATAATTGTAACAAGAAAGCTCCATCACCCTGCCAACTACCTAATCTGCTCACTTGCAGTGACTGATTTCCTTGTGGCAGTCCTAGTAATGCCCTTCAGTATTGTCTACATTGTAAAGGAGACCTGGATCATGGGGCAAGTGGTGTGTGACATCTGGCTGAGTGTGGACATTATGTGCTGCACATGTTCCATCTTGCATCTCTCTGCCATTGCTTTGGACCGGTACAGAGCGATCACAGATGCTGTGGAATATGCACGGAAAAGGACACCTAAGCACGCTGGCATCATGATTGCAGTGGTATGGATCATATCCATTTTTATCTCCATGCCACCTTTGTTTTGGCGGCACCAGACAACCAGCAGGGATGACGAATGCATTATCAAACACGACCACATTGTTTTTACCATTTACTCTACATTTGGCGCCTTCTATATTCCACTGGCCTTGATTCTGATCCTTTATTACAAAATATACAAGGCAGCAAAGACATTTCACAGAAGAAGCATCAGCCGGATCATAAGGGAGGAGGTAAATGGACAAGTGCTCTTGGACACAGGTGAAAGAAGCACCAAATCAGTTTCAATGCCCAGCACAGCAGAGAAGACATCAGATCCTGTGGTGAACTGTGATAAAATCAGTATCACCATACGAAGCCCCAGGTCTGAATCTAAGCATGAGAAGTCCTGGAAAAAACAGAGAATCTCTAGCACAAGAGAGCGAAAGGCAGCAACTACACTGGGTCTGATCTTGGGGGCATTTGTGATCTGCTGGCTCCCTTTCTTTGTAAAAGAAGTAGTTGTTAATACCTGTGAAAGATGTCACATCTCGGAAGACATGTCTAATTTCCTAGCATGGCTGGGATACATAAATTCCCTTATTAACCCCCTAATCTACACAATCTTTAATGAAGATTTCAAGAAAGCCTTCCAGAAGCTTGTGCGGTGTACGCAGTATCTTTAAGAGCTTTTGTTCATATAAGGAGAACATACTCATTGTTTTTTTAACCTGTATAAATTTATATAACTAAGCTGACATTTGTTGTATTTAAGGAAAAGCACTGAAACTCTGCATTTACATTATGACTTTTTTGTATCAGTAGTACTGGGAGCATAAATTGCCCAAGTTTTAAAGAGATGGATCATCTGCAATGAGTTTTGCTCTGGAAAATGAGGTAGCATATTGTGCCTATAATGCAGTTGGGATTAGCACAGCTGCCTAGCTTGAAGCCTAAGGTTTTACCTTAAATATGAAGGAAAAATACACTTGAAGTAGACAAAGTAACAAAATTAAGGAAAACACCAACACCCTAATCACAAATAAGACAGAAAATACACCCTGGAATTAAGACATGATTTTATTAGTTTGGCACAGGCCTACAGCACAGAGCCAACCCTTTCTCAGCAAGGGTAGTTAACTTCAAACATATCTAGAATCATCCTGTGTTGATTAGCTGGGTGCAGCTGCAGCCCTGCTTTCTCCTGCAGATGAAGGACTTGCCTGTGTTTTGCCCTCACAGCACCCCAGCAGCAGGTGAGGTACTTTCATGGGTTACCAGCTTCATAGCAAGCCAGTGTTACAAGCCCTCTGCCACTGCACACCCACAAGAGATGTGGGCACAGCCCCAAGGAAAACAGCCAGACAGCTGGGGCACCTCCAGTGAGCTGAGTACACATGTGCCTGGTGCTCTGAGAAACCAGTGCAGAAGGGTGTAGGGAGGGTAAGCTCATAAAGAGCACCTGATCCTCCTAATGGAGATGTGAGAAAGGAGAGAAGCATGAGACACTCCTTTCTTCATGTCCTCACCCCTACCTCACACACCTTATGAGGCATGGCTCCTGTGACTTTCAGCACCAAACCCAGCCACACAGTTTGTGCAGGAGCCCCTAGAGCACTGATGTCACTGGGTGGCTTAGTGAGGTTTGGTTGAGTGCCACCTAATGAAGAACTTGGGCTAACAGCTCCAGCTCAGCATGTTCAGCCCTGCATTGGCCCAGAAGCCTGGTGTTCCTCAATTCTTTACTTAGCTGCCTCAAGCAGTAGGGCTGTGCGCCCTCTTTCCAAGCCTGTGAGAAAGCAGACACCGACCATGGTGCTGGCAGCATGGGTCCCTGGAAAAGGTTGTGCAGCAGCTTCTGCAGTAAGGGCAGGGGAAGTGACTTCAATATGCAGTGCTCACCTAGGTAGGGGATCCTGTGGGATGCTCACTGGTTGGCACCTCCCTCCCCGGAGCATCTAGTCCATATCCCCAGTCCCAGCAGAGCTACAAGGACCCTGCAGGCACTTCAGCCAGCCTTGACCAGCTTGGTTCAGTCAAAGGTAACCACAGTGAACAAATCTCTTTGTGGGCTGCCTTCTAAGGCCTCAAAAATGGCACCGTGGCCAGCTTTAATTTACATGCCCTAGAAGCCAAGCCACAGTGCTTCTGAGTGCAAGAACAGCCCTCGCCTCAAAACCAGCAGAGCAAGTTTACCACCAGCTAAGGGTACTAACAGCAAAGTGGGCATTTACCCCTAAGTGCAGACGAGCTGCTAAAAGCCACATCAGAACCCAAGCACGGATTTTGCACTTTTCAGGACAAACAGATCTAGGCTGTGTCAGCAAGACTCTAGCTTTGAATTTATTGCCAGCCATTCAGTGCTTTCTAGCAGAAATAGGGACTTGAAGCTCCTTACAGGAACTACAAACCCCACTGTCAGCATCAGCAGTCTCCTGCAAAAGCACTGATTTGGCACCTGGACCAGCAGCTTAAGGACATCTCGAAGAAGCTGAGACAGAAGACCACTATGCACGCCTTAGTTTTGGAAAGGTATCACCCACTGGTCTTTGCAGTTCTTCCAAGAGACTTTCAGTAGTTTGCATTAGGCAAGAAAACCCAGAAAGAAACCATCACTGTCATTTCTCTCTTTCCCTGCCCCCTTCCCTGTATTACAAACTCTGCAGTTAAATAATCTTCATATTTTGCCCACTAGCTACCAGCTGACACAACAGCTGTCAGAGGTGTTTCTTGCAAGATGACAAGGTTTGAAACCTGAAATATTGAACTAATTTGTTTCTGTCACTTGCAACTTACTGTATTCTGTTTTCACATCAAGGTCTAAATGAGATGCTATTCACAAGTAGTAGAAACAGTGCATTTGCTTTATCGTTGATTTTAACCCAGCCAGGAATCTAATGGAAAGCTCACTTGTCATGCTGTGTAGCTCTAGCACAGCAGTAGCACAGCTAAATTTTGAAGATATTAGGATGCAACAGGATGGAATTTGGCAGATGCTCAGTGCAAGCTAGCCCACTTTCCTACCATTACAGTCAGAGCACAGCCTCTGCAGCCCTCGTGACCTTGGCTCTATTATGCTGAAAGAAAAAACTGCTTTAAACATCAGCTGTGTTCTGCTGTCTCCGGGAAGAGCCATGGAATTCAGCTTTCTAAATGGATTAGCAGAGTAGCAGAAAGCAGCAAAGAAAACCCCACTGAAACATCTAAGATTGAAGACCTGTTTCTCATGTTTGTTTCCTGAGTACTCAGTCATAACACTGGATATGCAGGGGGCACGACTTCCTCTCCCCTGCTTCTCCCTTTATGACTGCAGAAGGGTAGAGTATATTGTTTATCCTCTTACATGTAAAAAGTCTGACAATGTCATGTAAAATCAAATCAGAAGAAAAAACAGGGGTTGCTTTTGAGAAGGAATGATACTTTAAATACTTCTATTTAAATCATAATGGATAAAGGTCCAAGAATTGAACAATATGTAGATAAACAGAAAATAGCTGTCATTTATGCATTGTTAACAGAATTATACTCTGAATCTGAGCTGCTAAACATTTCTCAAGATGCAGGGTGGTTTCTTTTGTATCATTTGCCCTGAGATGTATCTGCTCACCCTTCAACACCCCACTGGTGGAAGATGCAACCACAAGAAATCTAAGCAAATGAGCAGGTAGTTATCCCATTAAAAGTACTCGCCGCTTGTGGACCATCATTTCTTGGTGTCTGACTGCAACTCATCACTCATTCTCTAACAGACTCCACTGTGCCAAACACTGCACAGGATCATTTAATCTCTAGTATTTAGCCATGTATGTGATGTGTTAAGAGAAAAAGTGAGCTCCTCTTTCAAAAGGCATAAAGGTTAAGATTTCCACAGGATTCTGTTTTGCCCTCTCCATTAAGCACACAGGTATCCACTGGAGCTTAGCATTGGATTCAAGGAGCAAGAGAAAGCAAGATTTTATGCACTGGAGCTAAGATTTTTTGCAAGTAGCTCTGTGCCGTATCTCAGCAAATAGAAACCAAAATATGGCCCTTTTCCTGTCTTTCTCAGAAGACTGTGTTTATGCATTGCAGGGAAAGGGCTTACAGTTGCTCTGGGGTTTGCACAAAGCTTCCTAGATCCCAGTCCCTGCTCCTGTTTCAGCTGCTCTCCCTGTTGCTGGTTGCTGCCCACCCATCCACCCATCAATTTAGATTCCTTCTAAAACCCAGAGAGCTGGCTTTGGAGCAGCTGACCTGCTCCCACTTCAGCTTTCACAGAGAATAATTCCTGAAGCAGCTGTGAACATTATATCCAGTTCAGGTGGATGGATTTTGCTAACAGCAAGCAGTTAAATACACCTCATTATCCTGTACTTATTTCTTTACCTTTCCTCCCCACCAGATGCTTTATCAGTTTCCTTTCCTCTTGAGGATGGTATATCCCTACAAAGGTCTTGGGGATACAAATATACTTTTGTTTTAGTGATGCAGTCACACTTGTTAACGCATGACTGCACCACCCAGAAACACCCACCTCATCCAAATGTGGATTTGGCAGTCACTGTCTTCAGCTGGTGCCTAATTGTTCTTGGTGCTAGGGAGGTATACAGAAATAACTATGTGCCAAATTATTTTCTCCAGCAGTTACAAACTCAGCACATTATTTGTAGGCAAGTACACATTACTGTCTGGCCTTTACATTTCAGATTCCCATGAAGAAAAGAAACAGGCTTTTCTGAACTCTACAGACCAAAAAGTAAATGCTGCAAGAAAAGTGACAGGACACTGTTGCAGCAGCCCTGTAAGGATTAAGGATAAACCAAACACCATGTCTCACGTAGAAACAAGAGCAGCACCAGTACATGGGCAGCTGTTTTCAGGCTGAGAACTAATGGGTCAGCAGTCAAGGGGTCACAGCAGGCACTTACAAACACTCCCACACACAAGCAAGGAGTAAATGGCATCTGCTGTTGGCTCTCATATTCTTTCTCAAAATAGTGCTGCTGCACTACAGGGACAGTACTACCAATTGCAGGACTGCTAAAAATTACAGCCAGATGATGCTATCTCCTCCCCTACAGAATTCTGAAATGAATTCAACAGATTGGGGATTTTTTCTAGGATTTTTCATTTGTCTCTGGGGAGCCTGGGTCAAATTTCTCATTTTCCTCCTCAATCAGGAAAGCTAAACCTCTAGAAGAAACAAACATTTCTTTGATCTAGTGTTTCTATCTGTCATTTAGTAACTGAAGAAATGAAAGCCTTGGTGATACAGAGCTTGGCCAAGAAGAAATTTTACAGAGAACAGAAAAAACAGAAAAACAGAAGTCAGCAGCATTGGCATGAACAGTCAAGGTTACCAACTGAAGTCAAACTAGCCTTTCTGGTGTCAAATTCTTCATTTACAACAGACATCAATTACTGAAAACAACCTTATATCCTCAGCAACTTACTGAAGTATGAGTTTCTAAAATTCCAACATTGTTTATTTCTTGTTCAAGTGAGTTACTTCTTAAGAACTTTGCAATTCAGGAAAATTTCAGAAGCAAATATTTCTAGGCAAGGAAAAAGTACCATATTTCATTAGTCAAACTACATTAGTACAATTACGTATTAATGTACTTGGTTGAGGCAGAGTAAAGTCAAAGAAAATGCTTATTGAAAGCTATTGTGTTGTACCCACTAGTACTAGTACTCACTAGTAACTCAAGTAAATTGTATCCACTCTTTAAGGCATATATTTACTGAAACTATAGTTTTGAAGGTATTTGTTGTTACATACCAGATGGGCAGCACTAAACCAATTAGCCTCCCTTTCCACTTTAAAGCAAGATAGTTCCTATACATGTATGCTACTTCCATTTAATTGCTTTTTTTCCTGTTCTTCCCATACACTCACTGTTTTGAAACTGAGAACAGTATTTTACGGTTTCAGTTTAAAGACAAAAACTATGTTCAACACCACAAAAAGTGCTAACTGCTAAGATAATGCTAGAAGAGCAATTAATCTTCTCACTTTCAGTTTAGATCATGACTGGTAGTAGACATTTAATGCAATAGCTAGCTCTGCTGGCAGCACTCCAAGATGCAAAAGCTGTGGCTAATTTGTATGACAGCAAGCGTCTGCTAGGCAACTCACTCTTGGCTAAGCCCGGTTTCCCATATTTCACAGTACAAAGCTGCATAAAACAGTCCACAGCCATGAAATAAGAAATCAAGGCAGTTTGCACTCCAGTTGTTTCTAGTCTGGCAAACACCAAAAGATAGTTGCTCCACACGCACACACGGTTAACCAGGAGGAGCAAAGAAGTTTCTTTATCCACAGCAAAAGTAATCAACATCTTTCACATCCATCTATTACTCTGGAAGTAGCCAGAAGAGAGCCTGAACTGACCCGTGGCCAGGCGGGCTCAACACAGACCAGCACTGCTCCCCAGCCAGATGCAAAAAGAGATCTCTTCAAGGAGACTTAGCAAGCTTAGTCAGTGCTAACCAGTACCAAACCAAAGAGCAATCCAGTGTCTGGCCCACCTTCCCTAGCAGGGAGAGTTTAACCACATATTAACAGTCCCTTAATATCAGTTCCTGCAGCTTACTGTCCTGCAGCTAACGGATCTGGGCTCTTTCAGCCCTCCAGCATGTCTAGCAAGACAGTGTTGAACTACCTTATCAGCTCTGTGCTGGGTCAGTAAAGGGTTTGCATGCTCTGTCATCATAAAGCTCAGCTCTGAGCTGGTTTTCAGGTTGTGTTTTTTTCATCCACATTTACTTTGACAGCAAGTAAACTGCAGTCATTTTGAACTCAAAACAGTTTTCCAAGCAAGATATATCTATTACAGATAAGCATGACCTTTTTTTTCACATACATAAATATCAAGACATAGGGAAGAAGGGGGAGAACAGGGAAAGAAAAAGACTGGGCAGTTTTCTCCTTACAGAGCCAGGCAGCCTTGGAATAAACTTGCCTGAACTCATCACAGCTCAGATCCAACTAACAGAAGTACCCCTTCACTTGGAAGCTGCCTGGCACCTCCTAGGAGTTGAGAGATGGAGAGGAAGTTGTTTTGCCATCTCCATCCCACAGAAGCTCAGTACAGCACACTACATCTGAGCGCACATGATCGTTCTTGAAGACTACTGCACCAATACTGTTCAGACCAGCCACGCACAGCCAGTGAGACTGGTGAACTGCAAGTACTGAGATTTAAAGGCTACAAACAGCAGAGAAAACTGGAGCAGTATCAAAGCACATCTTTTCAAATCTTACCCACATTTCAACACTGCTCTCTCAAAAGCTACCTTGAGCCCAGGAAGAGCTCTGAATGGAGACTTTTCTCTTGCTTTAGATATGGCCAGGTATATATCCTCAGCTTGCTTTATGTTCCACAAATACAAGTTACACAAAGTCAAACCATTACCATGTTTCCTGTTTCTCCTTTTTGAATACCCTGGTATATGCCAGTCCTCTCCAGGCCCTGCTGCCTGGCCTTCAACTGTGCCTCCAGCTCACTGAACATAGTGTTAAAGCACTTCACAACCAATTTACACCACCACTTCTCTTTCTTCTATGACTGGTGAACAATAACTGAAACACCCTCCCAGCTCTAAACCTGCAAACAAACAAAGCACCAAACAAGCAAAAAATTAAACTAAGTAGTCTAGATTCAACAGAGAATAAATCAAGTAACACTCCTCTGAAACACCTCTTCTACTCAACCCACTCCATGACCTGTTCTTATCCGCACCACAATGCACACCGTGAATGAAGGGTAAGAGTAGAAAGGTTTGGCTTATTTTGTGTTACTGGACCAAAGAGCTGATTTAAAGGTCCTTCAGGGGGATAAGGAAGGCTATGGAACGATACCTTTTCCTGTCTTTTATCATCCTTAGCTGTACAAGGAAAACCAAAGGAGAAGTGATGCATTACAGACTAACATGCAGAGAAGGAAATACAGCACAGATGAAAGAAGCGTCAGAGAGAAGGATAAAAGCCAGAGCAGGCTTTCACCAAGGGCTGGATGTGGCCTACCGTTCAGAGGGAAGCTCTCAAGAGGCAGAGCAGCTTTGCCTCAGCCACCAGATGCTTTGTGAAGGGTGCAGCCAACAACCCAAGCACTCGCTCTGCTGGGTGCGGGCAGCTGCAGCACGCAAGCTAGAGCAGGCCCAAAGCCATGTCCTCACACCCCCTCTAGGCACCGAAGCGCCGCTCCCGGCAGTACCACAGCCGCCGGGCCCAGCAAGGCGCGGGCGGCCGTTTCCCGTGCGGGCGGGGCCCCCTAGCGGTCCCGGTTGCGCGGCCTGCCCGCCAGGCCGCCTCCGCCGCGCCGCTACCTTCCGACGCAGGCCCTGCCGCCCCCCTGCCCTTCCCCACCGGCAGCCGGAGGCCGCAACAGCCCTATCCCCGTGAGGTCTCGCCCCCCAGATGCGGCTGCCTCCTCGGCTGCGACTGGCAGCTTTCCTCCCGCACCCGCTGCTCCCTGCCCGCCCTCAGGGTCCGCCCCGCGGGCAGAGCGGACCCTCCTGGCTGAAAAGCCCCTCTCTATGTTGCCCAGGGGGTCACCCAGCGCAGCTCGGCAGGCATCCCCCGAGGCGGCCGCGGCTCGGTAGGAGCACCTTTGGGTGGGTGTTTAGTGCCTGGTAGCAACTGGGGACCAACAAGCTGACAAAACATCAGAATGGGATCACTTCCTGGCAAGGTTGTCAGACCCCATATCTGCCTGCACCCCTCATCGTGAGAGCTTGATCATTAATAAGAGATTTAGAGGCACTGCACCTAGGTAAACACAGACACACACACACACAGACCAGGAAGAAGAGTTTCAGTGGAAGGTTGATGAGCATACACAGAACGTAAGGGACAATAATCCAAGGGAAGGCACGGAACACCCAGCAGGTTGAAAGCTGGGTAGGTGGGAGAAGGGAACAAAGTTGCGGCACAGCTTTTCTCTGGGTTAACGCTCACTTCTGCCACATGAGGCTCCTGGGACAGCCAGCAGCAACAGAGATTTCTTGTGAAGAAGGGGGCATGACATTTGCTTCCTCTCAGTGCTGCTTCAAGGTGCATGTAGTTTATGTCTCTAACATTTTGTAAGCTGAATGAGACTCTAGGGAATTTCAGTTAAAGCTGACAAATCTGCAGAGTTCAGCAATGTCTGCAAGACCTCCCAGGCAAAGGTCAGGAAGGACTGGCATTTGAAATGGTGTGCAGAAATATCACAAATGGCAGGGAGCAGGAATTACAAATCACCAGGGATCAGCTTCCCTTATACCATCTAACAGTACAGGCCTCAGCAGCAGGTTAAAAGTTTCTAGGATTCTTTCTAGAAAAGCTGGCGCTTTATTTTTGTGGTACTGTCATGGTTTAAGCCCAGCTGACAATCCTGAACCACGCAGCCATTCGCTCACTCTCCCCCTTACACCCATCACTGCTGGAGGAATGGGAAGGAGAATCAAAAGAATGTAACTCCCACGGGTTGAGATAAGAGCAGTCCAGTAACTAAGGTATAACACAAACCACTGCTGCTACCTACAATAATGATAATGACAAGGGAAATAACAGAGGGAGAGAATACAACTGCTCACCACCTGCCAGTCGATACCCAGCCTGACGGAGCAGTGATCTAACCCTTCCAGGTGACTGCCCCCAGTTTCTATACTGGACATGACGTGCTGTGGTATGGAATACCTCTTTGGTCAGTTTGGGTCAGGTGTCCTGTCTCTGCTTCTTCCCTGCTTCCCCTCCTCCCTGGCAGAGCATGAGGCTCAGAAAGTCCTTGGTCAGACTAAACACCACTGAGCAGCAGCCAAAAAAACATCGGCGTTATCAGTGCTGTTCCCAGGCCAAAAGTCAAAAACATAACACTCCACCAGCTACTAAGGAGGAGAAAAATGACTGCTACTGCTGAACCAAGGACAGGTACATTGCTGGGTTTATTTCAGGATTAAATTCAAGGAGTCATAAGCATTATCAATGTGTAGGAAACAGCAACTCACCTCTCAATTTAAAGTAATGATGTCAATTATAGTAACTGTTTTGATTTGGACTTGTTTGTGGTTATCAGGCTAGAGGTTTCATTCACAGTTGCTCTTCACCAGCTGTTCATATTGCACAGTACTGTGTGAAGTGGCGACAATGTCCCCATTGCCTAAAGCTGTAACCCTTCTCATGCTGCACTGGTGTAGAAAACAAAGCAAGGCACAGGACAGTGGAGAACTATGCACTGAAACTATATACTGGTCAGTGACCGAAATCTTATTCTAAGAAAGAAAAATTATTCATGCTTCAACATCATTTAAGTTTTACAACATTCACATATGCTCTGTTAAATGTTACTGACAGGGTCCCTGGGTTTGGTGGGATACTGGGCAGCAGATTAAAAATCACTCAGGTTTGCAGGGTAGTAAGCATGTAAGACGACAAATTTGCAAGATCAGTAGCCCAGGAGTTTATACTCTTGTCTTCCCTCTTTGATGGACTGCATCTGAAATACGCTGTTCTGAGCTGACTGCATCAGTGGATGTGGGATTCTGGCCCAGGATATGTACTCCCATCAATAAATATTGTCTAACTGCGCGAAACTCAGGCAGCAACACAATCATGACACAGTTTTCGGCTTTTTATGACTGGTCTCAGCAAAGAGGGAGGCAAATGGAGCAGGATGGAAATACAGAAGAAGTGCATTAAAATACAGTAAGAACATAAAGGCAAGAAGGAGAAAGTGCTGAAATTAATAAATGTCCTTGCTATGTTCTTGCCAGATCACACTAGGGAAGGGGAGAGGAAAATGGATTGAAGAGTTTGCTATGTGACAAAGCCAAGCACTTGCAGGAAGTCCTGGCTGAGGGTCCCCTAGCCAGCTTTGAAAAAGAGGATTATAACAATTGAAAGAAAAATCTTTGGGAGCAGCTGAGGTGTGATTTGGATGTAGTATCAATGAAAACTGCAGGTACTGAGTAGAGAAGCTTTAGCATCTCAGCTGAGACTGGGAAAGGTAGAAAAAGAAACACACATAGGCCACATAAATGTAAATACAAAAGCATAGAGTGGAAGCATCAATAAAGACTCCTTTCCAGAGTCTGAAATTATGAGATAAGGGGGTGTGTGATGGCAGATCTTTTCTGAGCAAAAGGAGGACTCAGGAGCTGAAAGGACTCTTAATTCCCTGGCATTTTTCATGCTAAGGAATTTTCTCTCTTGTATTGCCTAATCACTGATTTATACCCAAGTGCCTCAATTGGCCTCTGTCAGCTGTCCCATTCCATTTCCGTTACTGGAAAAGTGAATCTAGAACTGTTTATGCAATTCACTTGCAGCTTGATTTTACTTTTTATTCATTTTTAATATAGGCAGCGCAGGGGCCACTAGAGCTGCTTAGGGAGTGTAAAGGAAAATTATCACACATTTTCTGACTCCTGTGCCTCTGTCAACGTATCATTTTTTCCTGTAGCACATACTCTCTTTCACTGTCATACAGACAAAACATCACCAGACCTGGAAATTTCTTTCCTTTTCCAAGTTTTGTTGAATTCTAAGGGAGGAAAAAAAGCAGTCAAACCAAAGACTACTCCTAATCGTTCATAAGAAGTGTGAGGCCATTTAGAATAATCTGTGCTGCATTTGTCAAGGAAATACACAGTGACAATATGATCCCATCTCATTCCCTTCTACTGCAGGATGTATTGCTGTAAAGGAAATACGACTTAGGTAATTACGAAGATTCAGATACCCTAAAGAAAAACCAGTCTTAAATACCAGAGAACTCACATTTTCAGGTTGTTTAAGGAGCTGTACAAACAGTATCTTTTCATTCAGTGTGGTCATGAGGTGGTTCAAACCGCATTCCCTATTCAGTAGACCAGGAAGGCATGGGTAGGACTTTTTGCTCTTCATATTTGTTTGGTGCAAAAATAGCACAGAAACTCTTTTCTACCTGTAACATTACACCATATAATCAGAAAATATAAATAATATATCAGAAAAAGTAAACGCCTTCTCTTGTTCCCCTATCCCAGTGTATTTCTTTCAGTCACTATATGACATACCCAGACGAACATTCTAGCACAGGAGGGCTCCTTGCTCAGATGCTTCCTTGCCAAAATGGGCAAGAAGTTTAAGCAATAATGTCAGCGTTGCAGGAGATCACAGATAAAAACTGAGCTGTCTTCTCTACATTACGGAAGGTATCTGTCACAGACCCTATGGTAAAATGAAGCTGTTAATGATCTAAAAGAGGTAAGGACAGCAGTTTCCCCAAGCCCCAGAAAAAAGGAAATGAAGACTGATGGAGAGCCAGACTGCTGAATGTGTCTGGTACCACAACCAGAAAGAGTGAAATCCACAATCCAGAACCTAGGGAGAGCACCTTGCCAACATGTCTCTCTCTGTCCAGCTGAGGTGGTCTCCCCTCTGTCTGCTGCTGCAGTAAGACACTGGCTCTCAAGTCCTCAGGGCAAAGATCACAGCAGGCAAGGAAAGGCCATCCCACACACATGGCCAAGGACGCTGCCAGACCTGTATCCTTATACTTCCTCCTCCACTTGAATATAAGCACCAGCTCCTACAGAGGCTGCTGTCATTAAGCTCTGTTAAAGTACGGACACTTCTGAGCCTTTTGAGGGCCTTTTTTTGTGCAAGGAAATCCCCTGCTGACCAATTAGTACAGCTTGGCCTTTGCGTAGCATCATGCTGTGGGAATAATGCAGAGCAGGCCAGCATGAATATGTTCTCGATGACTCTGGTCTTTGTTGCCAGGAAGAGGCATGACAAGTATCACTTCCCTCAGGAATGCATTTTCTGGTCTGGGTATATATGCATTTGAAGTATTGCTAAGTTACCTGAAAGGCAAATACAAAATAATCAGGCAGAAGCCTGTCATTTGTGCTACCATTTCTCCCCTGCTCTTTAAGAGGTGTATTTCTATTTCCCCCTTTCATACCGCATCCCCCACATTATAGCTGTTTCCTTGCTCCACCCCCGCCATCTCTCTTCTGTCTTGTCACGTTGGTACCACCCACTTCTTCACAGATGGCCCACTGCTTTGCCCAGAGAGGCTTCACAGACCACAAGACAGTCAGAAGCTGATACATAGCTCCTACTTGCAGTGTCACTGCCCACAAATTCATGTTTTCCACATTTGCAAGTGTGCCAAGAGAGCAAAGTTGAGCACCTACAGTTTTTTCAAGCATAAGCTAGCAAAGTACAGAAATACAGATTACACTGTCCCTAAAAGACTAAAGAGTGCTCCCAAAGAGAATGGGGATTAAAGAAAAATAAACTGTGAATAAACCAGACATTTGTCTAAGTGACAGTGCTGTCAGCCAGCGTTTTTCTCTGTCAGGGCACTGTTTTGACCAGAGATAGCAGGGCAATTCCTTTCTTCCAAGCTGCTTCTGCCTGAAGTTCATCAAATCCAAAGGTGTTAGTCAGCATCTTTTGTAAACAGCCTTTATAGCTATGGAGGACCAATGTGCTGTGCAATTTCCTTGCTGATCTACTAATCTCTAATTTTTCTAAGTTGGTTGAATATATTACTAGGCCCAAGCTGTAGCAATCTAGCCACAAAACTCAAGTAGGACAAGAGCAATTAAGTACCTTATTTCCTATTTTAACAAACAAACAGAAAAGGCAAGTTCATCCCACTCTTCCATTTCACAGCTGTGTAGGTTTTTTGTAGTCTTTTTCAACATCTGAGATTAAATGTCAAAAAGATATTTGTATTAGTAAGACCAAAGTTAGATTCAGCAGCAGGGTTCAGGTCTTTAACCCACTGAGATGCTGAGTTCCTGGTATCCTTACCTCCCATGTTCACAGAGGGCACGACAAACTGATAGAAATGTTTAAACAGTCGAGCCTTAAATATCAGGAGCCTCAGAGTGGGTTTTTTCTATTTCTGTTGAGCTGTTGTATTTAACAGTCCCCCTTCCTGTAGTGACTAAGCTCTTCATTGTCTTTTACAGTGATTAAAATAATGTAGCTCCAGGAGAAACAAAGAAGTGCTATTGTACTCAGTTACAGATGAAGAATCAAATAGAGAGAAATTACTTGCCTGAGATCACAAAAGAAAACAGCAACAAAGAATTAAACCTAAGTCTCCTCACTTAGTATAACATTATTGTATCTCTTCTTAGGCTTCATTATAGCATTTTTAAAAGTCCGAAAAACGTTAAGCTTGGGAAACAAGCATGGGAGCTCCTTTGACATAGAAGTGCAGGGTCTACAGTAGAGATTTTCTAAAAGAATATATAGGTATTTACTATTTTTAGCTAGTATCTTTATTGTTAACCCCGACTGTTCAAAATCATGGTTAAGGCTCCAGAAAATAGTACAGTTGGGAAACTTTTAACTCGCAATTGACAGCTGTGGTGTCTAGGCCCACTGAGTTTTCAATTATTTTAAGATCCAGGAACATCAGATTGCTTCTACAGTCACAGAGTAAACCAGATACAAAAACTAGGACACAAACTTGTGGAAATTATGGTAAAACAAAACACAAACACATCAGAGGCTAAGTAATCAGTGAGAATGAGCAATGCTGTACTCAGCTTTTTTTGTCAGAGATACTAGGAAATGAGAAGTGATTCACAGGAAGGAATTTTGTGTGAAGCCAGTAGGAAAAGTGTTAAGCATGTTTCTTTGGAAGTCCGGAGTCAAATTTTCACTCTGTCCATCCAACAGTAGGCTAAGATAACACTGACTACCACTTGGTATCCTAGGAAATGGGTGTGATCTATCAGACATGGGTCAAGCAAAGCCACCTGCATCAGCTCTTACCATAATCATCAGAGCCAACTGTTTTCTGATTCAGATACAGCCACTACAGGATTTTAGGAGAGGTACATCCTCCCTAGGCAGGTGAGGCATCTACCCCCATTCCTAAAGAACAGACACAAAAATTTAATAGGAATCATCTTGTATGCTTGCCTTGCGTCAAGACAGATTTGTTAACTTCCATCTCTGCCCACACACCTGCTGAATCCTCTGATGTGAAGTTGTACATCAAGCAGTGATGAGGCTGACAATTAAAATTTCCTAACACTTTGCACTGAAAGACTTTGTTGGCATTACTTCTCTAAGCTTTTCACTGCTCAGGCTGACCTCTTCTGCCCCATATTGCTGCCTCTGGCCAAAAGGGTGCCTGGGCCAACATGTGTACCTGGCTTGGCCCACCTTGCCAGTTACTTTAAGCAAACTTGGACCAAAATGTTCCCCTTGTTATAGAAAAATTCCAAATGTTTCTCTGTGGTGGTTGTCACAAATACCCTTCACTAAGCACACTCTCACACACACACACACCCCCATGCTTTTCTACTTACAGGGTACTGACTGTGTGTAACTCCAGTTACAAACACAAGCCCCACAGGATCCCCTGGCTCTCCCAAACAATAAGGACTTTGAGGCTGAGGGCTATTCCCACCACAACTGTTCTCCTTGTACACAGCCTGAGGAAGCCCGCTGCTTGGCATTTGAAGGTATTTCACAGGACCAGCCTTAGCACAGCTGCTGGCAATTCCCACTTTCTCCCTGAGCTTCTTGAACTTTAAGACATTCCTCTCTGCAGGGCAAACTGATGGGGAAAAATGGCTCTTGTACCTCTGTGTTCCTAATGTCCATTCCAAGTGAATTTGCCCTTATTTCCAGAGCTTGTTGGGGCTATTTTTAACTTTGCTCTAGAAGAGAAGCCCCCAAGAGCTTTACATCTTTTGCATTAAGAAATGCCAGGCTTCATTTAAAATCTTGAGTTTCTTGGTTCATTCTTCACCATTTAGTTCCCTCCAGTTGCACATGGTTTTCCCTTTTTAAAGTAAGAGCCACAGACCCACTTTCCAGATCGTATCAACCTCACTTGCTTGCTCAAGGCTTTTTTCTGCAATCGTCTCCTTTAAGTTGCTAATGTTAGTCAGAGAAACAAAATTTTAAGTAGTATCCTCCTCTGTTGATTCACTGACTGCTCAGTTAAACAGATCTTTTGATTGTCAGACCCAGGGCGTATTTGCCAATGGTTTTCAGTCTTGATGACTAAGAAATTAACATTTCCTGTGGTACAGATCTCAGGAGTATTTCTCTTTCTAATAGCGTTAAATAATTCTTTGTTTGTATTCAAATTCAACTCCCTAGTCTATCCCAGAAGAGCCTCTTTTGACATCCTTTCCTAAAATGATTTTGATCACAACTAATCTACTTTATCCACATTGTCACTTTTTTAATAATTTCTTAACATTTTAAAAATATGATTCTCCTAGTGGATACTCCTCCACTACCTTTAAACAGTTTTTCTACCATTTTGTACAATACATTTCCAACATGAGTGCTCCTTGTCATGTAATAATCTCTGCTTCTATTCCACCTTGATGCAGTTGATCTCATTATCAATTTCTTGCTCTGCACATCACCTGCAGTACACTTGCCTGGTGTAAATACATAGTCATGTGGCGTGTCTGTTGTCTCCTATTTACCACATACTTTCTAGCCATGTGTCCTGGGTTCAGCAGTAGCAGTCATTTTTCTCCTTCTTAGTAGCTGGTGCAGTGCTGTGTTTTCAACTTTAGCCTGAGAGCACTGATAACACCGATGGTTTTAGTTGTTGCTAAGTAATGTTTACTCTAATCAAGGACTTTTTCAGTCTCATGCTCTGCCAGTAAGGAGGGACATGGGAAGTCTGGAGGAAGCAGAGACAGGACACCTGGCTCAAGCTGGCCAAAGGGGTATTCCATACTACCCATGTACACCCATATACAAAGTTAGAACAGCTTAGAACCATCTGCAGGATGACACTTCTGTATTCCTAAAGGAGAGAGGGATTTCACAATGTCTGTGCTAGCTTCTTTCACAGCCAACTCCTCATTCAAATTATAAGGTAGCATAAAGGAGCCAAATACTGGTTCAGGGCAAATTCATTTTCCACCAGGTCTGAGTTCTGTATTGGTGGCACTAGAACTGGAAGGACAAAAATATCAGAGCATGTGTGTACATAAAATGTTTTTTGAGGGTGAACTCCAGAGCTGGGACTGGTCTTAACATTGGATCTAGTAGATGTAGATATGCTAATTCTCAATTTGCACTTGCGCACAATGGCTTTTTAAATGCAAGCTGTTGTGTGATAACACTAAAAATTCTGTGCCAGTTTTGGTTTGGTTTTTTTTCCCCTATATTACTGAATAAACCAAACGGGACTCACACATTTGCAGGGAATTGCACAGATAGATTGATATTACATCATCCTTTGTGGTATTTCAGCATTTGTGAACAAAATTTGCAAGGCTTAGCTGGTAACAATGCCTGCATGCAACCACAGGTCCTGTTTTCTTGCTGAGCAATCCAGGGTTAGCAGGTCATCAGAAGTATCTGGATGTAATGCTTTTTCCTAAACAGAAAAGCTCATAATAGGAGCATATTTGATATTTGGCCCATCTTTTCCATGCACATCCTTTGTGTAATCATCAAAAGAGATCTTCAATACATGAGCACTGCAGATCTGCATTTTTCAGTGCCTTCTTGGAGCTGATGCTCAAGTTATTTCTTGCATATAAAGCAGATTAAAAAAAAAATCACACTGCAGGAAGAGCTTGTTTAACAAAAGCTATGTTTATCTCATCAGCTGTGTGGCTTAGCAGGAGTGATTTGACAGAGAAGAGCATGGGTTGAAGGGATTTTATTTTGGGCTAGTTCTAGTCTGATCCTGTGAACTGAACACCCATTAGCGGCTGGAGAGCGTTAGGTGTACTCTTGGGGTGCCTATTCTGTTTTAGCTCCATCAGAAAAGATGCCATGTTTGCTGTGTGCTCCAAGGCTGCTTGACAGTATGAACCCAGCAGAATAAGCACAGACCATCAGGAGTTTCTTCTCAAAAGCACATTCCTGACCCAGGCTAACACTATGTGAATGCATTTGCCAACAGACAAGTACAGAAAATAGCAGCTACAGAAGAATATCAAGGATAGAACACGGACGCCAGCTTTAGCATGATCAAGCCTCCAGTACCAAAGCAGTTGGTACGCAGAGAGCTCAAGTCACTTTTTGCTTATTTGACAAGCCACATTTTGCAATGTGATTTTCTAAGAATGTGCTATGGAGGAATGATAACAGCTGCCACTGGGCGCTAAAGAATGCTCTTTTTCAGCAAAACATTTCCTCTGTGCCGCAAGATCTTCTTTACTCTTCCTTCTTCCCTCCTCTATACCCTACCCCAAGCTGTTTCCTAATCAAAATTAACTGCAGTGAAGGCAATAATTGCAGTTCTAACAAACTTCTGCAGCAGGTCATAGATGGGCAGGAATGACCATAGATGGGCAGGAAATCTTTTCTGCCTTACACCAGACTGGTACCAGGACAAGTGAAGGGCTTAAAATACTCACTGGAAATGAAAAAATTAGGGGGGAAAAAAAATCCATTAGCGTGATACACTTTACAGTCACAATCAGATGGCATTTGCATTTGTGTATCAGCAATTCAGATTCCTTTTCCTAAAGCAAGAAATTACATGCAAATAGTATTGTAATAGAAGACAAAGACTGGGACTTTGAGTGCAGAAGAGAAAGACTTGTTTCAGGTTATGGTCTCCACAGCAACTTTTAATTTTGTCCCTCGTGTCTGTCTGTCTAATAGGGTCTTTCACAACATTTATATATAATAAGATGTTCTGTTGTTGAGAAATTATTAAGAAATTAATTTCTCAGGGAGGAACCATAACTTTTTCTGTATATAGTCACAGCTTCACACAGAGAGAAATGTATGTATGCACAAAGATGTCTGCATATATGCATATATTTTTATTTTTGCTGTATGTAGCACCATGAGATAGGTAACCACTTGATTACACAAGAATGGCAATGATAAAGAATGTGATAGTAAGCACAGATGGTAGACATTCAGACCTGGATACAGGCAGTGTTCATGAAGGGCTGATAGCTCTGCAGGCACTAAGCAGCCTGATTAAGAAGGCAGCCCTGTCATTATACTAGCTGGTGGTGTTCGATTCTAACCTTCCTGATTTGACTGTTTTGGGCAGGTTGGAGATAAAGGCAAGCAGCCAGGCCAGAGCTTTTCAGTAGCTGGCTCACCCAGGTTTGTTTTAGATAATATTCCTCTCACACAAGAGATGAAGAGAGTACAAGACATTTCTGTACTAAGCACATTCTGCATGTGGCCACTTGTTTTGCACAGAAGAGGGGGTTGTATACTTCAGGGAAAAATCTAGCACAGAAAGCATTTCAGGGGGTTTGTCCAAGATTTCTTTTTCATATGTACACATAGAAATCCAAAATATAAACACTGTGGCAATAGAAGCTCTGTTAGACTGTGGCAGCAGTCAGACAAAATCAGTCTGAAAAGCACTTACCTTTGTTTGGTCAGCGGTATTTATTGGCCTCTGAGAGAATAGAATGAGTAAACAAGATTTTCAGAGCTCAGCACAGAGTACTCAGATTAAAGTCAGAAGATCCAGAGATGAATCATCAGCACAAAATGCCTTTTTAGTATTAAGTCTTATGTTTACAGCATCCTATTTCATGTTATAGCTCTATCAGTGAATAAGCCTTGCATGGTGGGTTGACCATGGTGGGTCTGGCCAATCTGCTACCAGTTGCCAACCCAGACACTCTCTCATTTCCCCTCCTTAGCAGGACAGGGGGAGAAAATATGAAGAAAAGGTTCATGGGTCAAGATAAGGACAGGGAGATCACTCACTAGTTGGTATCATGGGCAAAGCAGACTTGAAATTTGCTTGTTAATTTCAAATTGATAATTGATACCAGTAGGATAGTGAGAAATAATAAAAAAAAAAAAAAATAAAACCACCTTCTCCCCTAATCAATCTTCTTTCCAGATTTACCTCTGGCTCCCCACCAGCAGCAGTGCAGGGGGATGGGAAATGGGGATTGGAGCCAATTCATAATATTCGTCTCTGTCACTTGCTCCTCACACTGTTCACACTGTTCCTGGGCTCCGGTGTAGGTCCTTCTCACGGGATACAGTCCTTCAGGAACTGCTCCAGTGTGATTCCCTTCCATGGGGTGCAGTTCTTCAGGAACAGACTGCTCCGGTGTGGCTCCTTTCCAGGGTTGCAGCTCCCACCAGGAGCCTGCTCCAGCACAAAATTTGCCATGAACTGCAGAGTGGGTATCAGTGCAAATCCCCAAGTTAAGGCAGGCTGGTAATTCCAGCCAACTCAAGAAGAGGGTGATCAGCTCACTTCTGAAGGGCTGCACTCCGATTTGAGCTAGCCCTTTGGCTGTTCTGTAGCACTGTACACCCTATCTAGGTAGTCCCTCTATTCTTAGGTTTATCTGCAAGCAAGACAGTTTTGCTTTGAGAGATGGCTTCAGTACCATTTCTTTCTCAAAGACAGAGGGATGGGAAGTTTTTCCTGGAGGAATACAACAATTAACAGACTTGAAAAGTTCTTGCAGAAGCTTCCTGGGTTAAGACAGGGAACCAGATGCAGAGATTTGGGTACAACCTCTGCAGCTGTAAGGCAAATTACCAGTCAGGCTCCCATAAAAGTTGCTCAGGCTTTACATGACCTTTGCCACCAAGAATCCCAACTGCCACAAGTGCACAATATCAGGTGAGGTATTCCAAGGAGATCCTGATGAAAGGAATAATCTACTGCATTCTTTCTCATGCAGCAAGAGATTATTCTCTATCTCTGTCTGTTCCAGAGTTCTCTACACCCAGCATTAGATTAAATATTGTCAAGGCATGGGAGCCAGGATCAGTGCTAGAGAACACCACAAGCCTTCACAGAAGAATAAAAGACTAGGAATCAGGAACCAAAACAGAAGCCAATTTAGACTGGCCCCAGCCTGAAAAAGTTGATCCAAGAGGCTCCCGTGGGTACTGTATGCTAAATTCTGTGTGAATTGATTCGATAATATAGTCTAAACCACTAGAAAATACATGAGAAACCCAGCAGGATTTGTAGTGATAGCTTGATAATGACAAGAGACAGAACCTGGATAAAGTGGAGCAAAAAGCCTCCTTTTTTGTTTCTACTCTTCTTAGGGGGAAGTTTTACAAATACAAAGGAACAAGGAGTTTGTGGTTCTCCTCTTTCTCTGAAAATATTATTGCTTATTATGATGGATCAGGTAAAACAGCACCTACTTTCTACAGTGGACCTTTGTCCACAATTTCTTGGTTATGTACAATGTTATTAACAATGAGTAGGTACAGTCCCATTCAGAGAAAGCATGATATTTTATCAGAGATATATTTTTATTGTGTCTGAACTAAGTAAAAAGCAGTGATAACCAAGACTGTCTGAAAAGCCTCACTGATTAATGTTTCTTTGAGCTGGATCTTCTTGCTGCTGTGAGTGGTACAGGGCAGCATGTAAAATATAGAGGGAAAAAACTGGCTATGATGTTTTGCGTAATAATGCAGGATGGATGTCACCCAAGGACAAATAAAACGCTGCATATTACACATTTGGATTTGGTAGGGGAGCTTATATTTGCAGAAGCTGAAGCACAGGAGTAGTTTATAGTCAAGAGCAATTAGTTTTCTATTATATATTGGTAAAAAAAAGCAAACAAAAAGATCAAGGAGGCCTGGAGTAAATATGTCTCTGAGGAGAAGTTCAGTGAAAAACACTAAAAAATCCAAAAACAAGTTATGTTTTGAAACCTTTGGTGTCTCCCTCCTCCCCTCCAAAAAAAAAGCAAACCTCTCAAAACCTCTCATGAAGAACTACTCCATCTAGAGGATCTGGAACCTACTAAAACAACTGAATGGAGAACGTAATTGTAAGTTGATGTCAAAAAGAGAAGAAAAGAGAATTGGATAACGAAACACTTTGAGAAGAAAAAACTCAATAAACTGAGAAAACTAGTGATGAGAGGATTGGGGAGATAACTTTAAGGAAATACCGAGAAAATAAAAGATAAGAGCAGGTAATGGCTTAAAGAAGCACCATTAAGAGCACAAACACAAACTATTCCAGGACAGAGAAGTGATAGGAAATAGAACAGAAGTCCCTCTTGGTTTAATCATGAGCTCTTCACTGCCTCCAGCATGACAGGCACTGACACAGGTTGCCCAGAGAAGCTGTGGCTGCCCCATCCCTGGCAGTGTTTGAGGCCAGGCTGGACAGAGCTTGGAGCAACCTGCTCCAGCAGAAGGTGTCCCTGTCTGTGGCAGGGGGTTGGAACTGGATGAGCTTTAAGGTCCCTTCAACCCAAACCATTCTATGATTCTGTGACAATTCTTTAAGAGATGCATACATATGTACAGATTGTGGACACCAAGTCAAGTAGCAGAGGACAAGATAACATTAACAAAAAAAACCTTCACAAAAGCACAAAGACTAAGCCATAAAGACATTAAAAGCAGCAGGACAATATTCCATATAGATATTAGCAGAGAACCAAAGAAAATATTGTTTTCTCATCAGAGAAGAAATGCTATGACAAAAAAGGCGAGACCAAAAAATACAGCAATAAGAAATATCAATATAGGAAACCCGAGCTTTTCACTGAACTGGCAAATACCCTTAGGATATTTGCCCCATTTCCAAAGTCTGCAAGAAAATTATTTCCCTTCTTCATCTCAGTCCTGGTATTGAAAATTTGGATTTGAAACAAATCTTATTCGTAATCTGAAGTTACATTCCAATTTGTGGGGTTCTAAACATAATTTTTGGTCAACATTTTTTTCCGTATTCAGAAAAAGAAGAACTGTTCAGCAGCATCACAACACCTGCTATTTTCAGGACATAAATTGCTCGTAGATTAATCAGAAAGCAGACATCATCACCGTTACCAAGTGCCCTATAAACATTATGAGTGAAAGTCCACACAATAAACAGGAGTGGTTTCATCTATAACCATATGAAGTGCTAAAAAGCACAAGTGACATTTGAACAACCGTGCATTTGACTAAATAGTCTGAAACAGCAGTGGCAAGGCAGAGCTGTTGCAACAGCCCTGGAGCAGGGCCTCATGCTCCCAGCCTTGATTTTATTGTATGTTTTGTAAGAATGTGCAAATAACAAACTCCCATTGCTGTTTAGTAGCTCTCTCACAATGATTATTCAATAAACAGTATTTTCCATGCAATTTTTACAAGGCCACAGAAGAATATGTGGAAATTTGCAGTCTAAATGTTTGCCTTGTTTAAATTTGCTTTCAGTGCAAATAACAGTGAAAGATCACCAAAGGCATTTTTGCAATTAAGGGTAAAAAGAACGGTGAATATACTCAAAACAAAAACCAACCAAAAAATCCTCAATTTGGTTATTTTCTAGACCTCCTCCAAGAGACCAAATACATAATCTGGATTATTCTTTGGATCACGCCAAGATGACTATCCCATCCAAAAGCAGCATGACAGAAAATAATGAAGTGATTTTCTTTTTGTTCTCAAAATACTCAACAGATCAGCTACAAAGTTAAATCCAGGTGGGAAACGGGCACTTTCCCAGCAGCCAGCCCAGGAGAACATATCTCTGGCAGCACGGGAAAGGCTCCTGCACACACCCTGCATCCAGGCCTTTCCTTCCTTCCACCTTGCCCCCCCGAGGTGTGTATCTCATGGCTTTTAGCCCTTCGGCGTGCAGCTCATAAGACCAAGAAACATGACGCACACTGTTCTTTGTTGATGGCAGACAGAGAGGAATCCATCAAAGCCCATGCTGAGAGCTTCCCATATGACAAAAGCCTGTCCTTCGCAGTCATGATATGCAGTTAAGGTACCCAGTGAGAGGCAGTGTGAATGGAAAAGGAATAAATGACATTATCAAGAATTAAGCTGTGACAACCCAACATCATGCTTACCCTCTTAGTCTTACTGTTCTGCTCTGTCAACACCCTTCTCTAGTCTTTTCTATTTTCCTATCTGCTTCTATACAAAATCATTCAACTCACAAATTTCTGTGTTCTCTGTGTGTTATCCCAAGCATCAAGCCCTTCCTCTCCGAGTGTATGCACAGGCCTCCTGCTTGGCTAATCCTATCTTCTTCCTTTCAAAGACAATGCTATTAGCAGAGCTGAGAGGCCTGCTAGAATTGTTGTCACCTCTTGGCAGCTCAGATGTAATACGTACCCCTGTAGTCAAAAGCTCCAGTGAACTGCAGACAGTTAGAAAAGAAGCAAACTCTTTATGTGAAACTATCTACCACTTGTGCCAGTGTTATATCACAGACAAAAGATGAGCAGAAGATTAAGTGAGCTTGTTCAATTATTACGCTCTGCCGAGAATCGTTATTCATGTCCCAGCCTTCCTTACAATCACCCACACTAGCCGCATTGTTCTCTTTGGCCTAATAAGCTTTATTAATCATACACAACAGCTTGAAAAGCACAAAGGCTGATTTTATTGCAAAAGGAAGATGCAACAATTAGACAGCTGAGGCCTTTTAATGCCTGCAACATGTGGGCTTGCTTGAGCTGTGTGTTGATAACTACAGCTTTTTGCTGACAGTAAACAGGTGATGATCAAAGCTGTGCTACAATGCTGTAAGCTAATTTTCTGAGAGGTTTCAGCAGGACTGGCTCTTGGGCCATCCTAGAAATAAGAAATCGAGCAGAGTGTAGTCCACATGGCTGTTAAGAGCTGTGGAACCTCCAGCAAAGCCTGTTTTAGCAAGTACCTGCATCATGAAAGGGACCCATCTCATTGCCTGAGCACCTTGTTTCAGCACATCAAACACAGCCTGCTCAGAATTTGTAGGTTAATGGAAATGCTGACATACTTTGGGTGACTGGACTGATTCCACCAAATACAAATTAAAGGGGAAAATAAAATCATGAGCGTGGAAGCCATGCTTTTCAACCAGGGCTAATTATCACAGTGATGCTTCTCCAGAGGGCTTTCCCCCCATGCACCATCATCACTGTGCCTATTTCCTCATCTCTATTAGATCTCACTCTTCAACATTTCACTCGGGGCAAAGGAATTATGAAAAGCTTTGCGTCCTACAACTCACAACACACGTACACTGTGATTGTCAAAAACAGACTAAAGAGTCCCTGTCCGGCATCCCTGTAGTCCCCTTCAGATACTGGAAGCAGCTCTGAATTCTCTAAGCAACTTCTCTTCTCCAGGCTGAACAGCCCCAACTTTCTCAGCCTGTCTTCATATGGGAGGTGCTGCAGCCCCTGATCAGCCCTGTGGCCACCTCTGGACTTGCTCCAACAGCTCCATGTCCTTATGCTGGGTAAACCGGAATTGTATGCAAATGGCTTTTTTTCTTCCATTATAATGAAAACAGAAAGTGTAATGAAAAAAGAAATACATTTAAAAAAATAGAAAAAAACAAAGATGATGAATACCAGATTTTCAGCTGCCACATGTCAGGTGCCACATGTCACCCTGCCACTACATACCCAGGAGATAAAAGAAGGAAATAAAACAAAAAAACCCACACTCTTATTTCTGCATTTCTGTTGCAAGTGTTTCTTTGACCTTCTGTATTTTGGGGGACCCCTGTGTCACTTTCTGGTTTCCAACGCGAAATTACAAAGAGATTCCAGTTGCTAAAATGGAAAATGTGCTACATTTTCACCAGCAGTCTGTTCCTCTGGCACAGAAATCTGTCAGTCGCCGATTTGAGGAAAGACAGAACATACCTCAGAGTCCATTTTCAAACAACATTTAGATAGGTATTAAACTAACTTGGTCCTTAAAAGTTTCAAATGTTTCAAGAGCTGTATTGATACTTTGAGGAAGAGAGAAATAATTTACTTAAACAGATAAACCACTTTCTTCAGGTCAGGAATGACAATGCTTTTGTGGGGCAGTTTTAAGTGTTCTGCTGGTGTGTGATGCAGTAAGGTCTGAGATTTGTTAGCTGAAGTACAGGTAACTGAGTGTCATCAGTGGCTGAGCTGGTATTAGACTGCTTGTGCTTACACTGTCAATAGTTCATATATACTGTTCTTGAATTGTAATTCTGGTGGATATGTTTTGATAAGACAGGAGGCTTGACTGCTTCTGTTTTCACCCATGATGGCGTAGACCTGAAGTCCTTAGTCTGCAACATAAAGAAAAAAATGTACCATTGCATTACACTGTAGAATTTAAAGGAACCATCATACTTACAGAGTCCAAACAAAAAATAAGACCAGAAGAGATCTGGTAGGTAACATTACTTTTGCAAAAGAACTGTGAAGTTATTCCTCTAAGATCTGTGAGCAAAGGGGTAGGGCACAAAGGGTGAAACCCAAACTGACAGAAGGATGCAGCAACCACCTTCGCAAAGTCTAAACAGAAGAGACTTTGAATCTTTTTTTTTCTTAATGCAATTGAAAGCAGATTTTGAAACATTGGTATTTTCAGCAAAATAGATGATGATGAGCAATATGATTCTGTAATCCTAACTGCTGTGAAAAGAACAGGCAGGCCACAAGCAATCCAGTTTAGGCACCTAAAATTACTGGAAACTTTTGACTTTGATCTTTGCAACTCCCACTCTCATCAGCCAAATTGTCCTGAATGCCATTGAAGGGGATATCAGGAAAGTAATCACTCTAACATCAGAGGACTGCTTGACTAGTTTGCAACAAACAAGGCATTAATTTAACTGTGAGCAGAAAACAAAATATGAAATAATTGCTCTTTCATTATGCATTAAATGAGGCAGAAGTCCTGAGGGAGGAGCTGCATAATATCATGCTGTTAAATATGTATCAAAACACACTGGAATTAGAAAGGAAGTAAAAGTTGCAGTGGCAAATTTATCACTGCTGCTGTTTCCTAGCTTCTAAGTGTTTGAACTGCAACTTAAAAAGTAAAAGTCTCATAGCTGTGTTTGTCCCTAATACAGAATAAGGAAATACACCATTGTAAAATGCGTGTCTGTTTTCATCCGATCTTTAACCGGGCAAATGTTTGCCATCAACAGCAATACACATTCTTAAGCAAAACATCAGAGTTTAGATTACTTTGAGAAGCTGAAATATGAAAACATTAACTTCTGGGAGATTTAAAATTCAGCTTTAACACTGGTATTGTAAATGTGATTTATAGTCTTCTTAGATAGAAGATGCACTACACCACTCTCGATCTAGTGCTTAAACAATTACTTGGATACTCTGAACATACATAAAGATAGGACCATCCAAACAATAGACACTCTTCCAGATACACTGTTCTTCATTTCCCCCTCCAGGCACACACAGAGATAAATGGGAGCTTTGTCAGAGCAGACACACTGCAATGAAATTACATGTTTTAGTGAGGAATACACAAAAAAATGCAAAGCACACACACATACAAAAAAAGGCCACTTACTGCAACTGGTGCTGCTGACCTGTGTGCCAATTTGCGCAACCGGAGAGCTGAAAATAGGATATAAGTAAATTAAAATGGTCTCATGGGACAAGGTGCACAGTTGTGATGTTTAGAGCTCTACTCTCGCTGCCCTCAGCTGCTGAAAGACTTTCTTCAAAATCATAGAATGGTTTGGAATGGAAAATACAGTTCCATTTGTGAGTTAAGCTCTTACTGGTTTATGTCCCGCTTTTGAATGCACTATTGTTTTGTTTTTCCCTTCACTGAAACTCTTGGTCACCCTGGGAGATACAACTGAATTGACACAGGTACATTTTTGACACAGTTCTGCAGGCACATGCTAGGCTAAGGAACCTGTCTGAGCATGTCTTCTCTTCTCTTTACCGGCCTCAAAAACATACTCTCCATTTAGAATTTATCCACCTCTACATTGCCTTCACCCAGTGTACCATGTCCTGCTCTCCTGAAAAAACTCTTTTCTTCAGCCTGCTATTCTTACTTCCTCCCATTTCAAGCCTCTACATGGACTTTTACTCCATTCATACCCCATCACATCTGTCTTTCTTACACAACTCCAGGAGTAGCAAACCATTATCTGAGTCCTCAGTATGAGCCTTACCCAGTGTCTGTGAAATCTATACAGCTAGAGAAACTGCGAGTGTACCAGAGGGATATATTGTACTTGCTCAAGGGAAAACTTATGATTGCTGATGGAAATGGAGAGCTTGTTTGTGTCGAGTCATTAGACTAGTTTGTGAAATGTTCTTATGCATAGCATTTTTTATCGGTAAATGCAGAACAATCAAAATAATTCTAAAACCTTAAAACCTACCATACTCTCAGAGAGAATCCTTCTTCACCCTGGATGGCTCTCTGCCATATATATATATAATGCATTAATATCATAGTAACTGTGACTCTAACAAAACTCCAGGCTCATTTGAAAGTTCCACTCCTTATTTTATCAGACATTTCCAAAACGACAATGCATCATCTGTGGACATTTTCCCCAATCCACACTTCCCACCACGCTCTCAGCAATGAAGTACATGTTCTTGTACCTGCACATAGTCAGCAAAGGAATTGTAATATATTTCAGGATCATCAAATGACTTACCTCTGTGCGTAAAAAACAAGCATAAGGTCACACCACTGACAACAGCAACACTTGCAAATCCTCCTAGCAGAAAAAAGGTAAGCCTGGGGGAAGTATCTGAGAAATAAGAAACTAGTTACAAAGCTAAATGTTAGTATTGACTGCCTACATGATGTTACTAGCTCCTTACCCAGATCAGAAAGCTAATCCTCTACCCCCACAGCTCAGATGAGCTGAGAGACACTGATGAGATGTCTGGATGCCAACCAGCAATAGGAAGCTGCCTCACAAACCCAGTCATTTGTGTGTAACAAACACACTTTCATTTTCAACTTGTCTGCCTGCACAGTCTCCTCTTCTTCAACTGATACTAGCCCTGCAACAATAGAAATGACAAGCCACTCCTGCAAAATGCTGTTATTAATGACTGGTCTATGCTGACTTCTGTCCTTCATGCCTCTACTGAGATATTTTGGTGACATGAGCACTTATTTAGCTGTTCTTACAAATCCTACTGGAACACATTTCTAACAGTTCCAGCACTGCCAGCTGGGAGCCAGAATTTTGCCCTTTGCTACCTTTGGCCCTGGGAAAGATAATTTGAAAGTCACAGACAGACATTGTCCAAATAATTTTTCTCCAGATCCTCACCACTGTGGGAAGCTGGACAAAATTCAACTTTAGGGGTACAAAGCTTCACACCAAAATTAGTGAGCTGTATCACGGTAGGTGCTGAATTGCACCTACTGCTACTGGTGATTAAAAAGGTTACCAAAGCAGTGTGCTGCATTTGTGAGTCAAGATTTTGGCAGCGGGGAGGCTGAAGGGGTGTCTTCTGTGAGAAAATGCCAGCAGCTGCCCCCGTGTCCAACAGAGCCAATGTCAGCTGGCTCCAAGGCAGACTTGCTGCTGGCCAAGGCTGAGCCAGTCAAAAATGTGCCACTTGTCCTGTTTTCAGATAGTTATTTTTCTTCATAGTAGCCAGTACAGTGCTGTGTTTTACCTTTAGTCTGGAAACAGTGCTGATAGCACACTGATGTTTTTAGTTGTTGCCAAGTACTGCTTACTCTCATCAAAGACTTTTCAGTCTCATGCTCTGCCAGGGAAGAGGGGAAGCCGAGAGGAAGCAGAGACAGGACACCTGACCCAAACTAGCCAAAGAGGTATTGCATACCACAGCATGTCATGCCCAGAATAGAAACTGGGGGGAGTCACCCACAAGGAACCGATCACTGCTTGGGTTGGGCTGGGTATTGGTCAGTGGGTGGTGAGCAATTGTATTGGGCATCACTGCTGTTTACTGTTGCTTTTATCTTTCCCCTTTTAGTTTTATATTCTGTCCGTTGCTATTTCCCTTAGTAGTAGTAGTATATTTTACTTTAGTTATTAACTGTTCTTATCTCAACCTGTTTGGTTTTCTTTCATTCTCTTCCCTATCCCACCTCGGGGAGGAAGTGAGGGGGTGAGTGAATGGCTGCATGATTCTGAGTTACCATTTGGGCTTTAACTACAATACCACTCAGGGGTAGTGAGCAAAGAAGTTGGGAGTGAAGCTGAGCCCAGAAAGGAGAGGCGAGGGGAAGGTGCTTTTAGATTTTCTTTTATTTCTCACAATCCTACTCTGATTTTATTGGCAACAAGTTATTGCCCCAAGTCCAGTCTGTTTAGCCCATGACAGTAACTGGTGAATAGTCTCTGTGTCCTTATCTTGACTGATGAGCTTTTCATCTTATTTTTCACCCCTGTCTTGTTGAGCAAGGGGGAGTGATAGAACAGCTTGGTGAGCACCAAGTTCACCAAGGCAGCCAGCCAAGGTCAACCCACCAAAAGCAGAATGAGGAATTCTTGTAAAGTATAACAGGGATAGAAAAAAGCAAGAAAGGGATAGAAACTCACTCAAAACTATTAATTTCTCTGTCAACATGCAATAAGACTTTGGCTTATAACCCCACTAAACAATCTGCAGAGCCCTGGCATTCAGTAGGAACAGCTGCATAGAACAGCACAATGAAGCCCAAGAGCATAATGATATAGAACAATGTGACTTACATGGCAAGTCTAGGAACAGACTCTGGTTTGTAGCTGGATGGGTAACCAGGCAGGTGACACTGGAAAGCGTGGTGTTGACCCAGCTCACTCTGGTCACTGTCCCATTGGGGTGATGGACTTCAGTGATGCTGTGGTTATTTGGAGGAATCCAGGAGATGTCAGCAGCTGGCTTTCCAGCAGACGCTTGACAGACTGCCTCTGTGCTCTTGTCAGATGTCAGAGTCACTGTGGGACGGACTACAGAAGAGAAAAAAAAAGACCACAACCATTTTTTCTAGTTCAGTATAAAATCGCCCACTGAGCAAATGAAAAATAGGTGGGTTTTTTTATTATTTTTTCATTATCAATTTAAGAGATCTTAAAATAATTTGGAATATTAGCACCAACAATCTTCAGGGGAAAAAATACAGCAAAAAGTCCAAGGTGAATATCTCCAAAACTGAATCTGATAGTACTGCTTGTCCATGTTGTCCAAGAGGTGACTTACAGGAGTGTCCTGGGTTCAGCAGTAGCAGTCATTTTTCTCCTTCTTAGTAGCTGATGCAGTGTTGTGTTTTTGACTTTCAGCCTGGGAACAGCGCTGATAACACCAATGTTTTCAGTTGCTGCTCAGTAATGTTTAGTCTGACCAAGGACTTTCTGAGCCTCATGCTCT
>WYDI02024358.1:8040-26891 GCA_009867235.2 Psittacus erithacus
ACACAAACCACTGCTGCTACCACCAATAATAATGATAAAGGAAATAACAAGGGAAGAGAATACAACAGCTCACCACCCGCTGACCGACACCCAGCCCAACTGAGCAGTGATCCAACCCTTCCAGGTAACTCCCAGTTTACATCCTGGGCATGACGTGCTGTGGTATGGAATACCTCTTTGGTCAGTTTGGGCCAGGTGTCCTGTCTCTGCTTCCTCCCAGCTTCCTCTCCTCCCTGGCAGAGCATGAAACTCAGAAAGTCCTTGGTCAGACTAAACATTTGAGCAGTAACTAAAACCATTGGTGTTATCAGCGTTGTTCACAAGCCAAAAGTAAAAAACACCACACTGCATCAGCAGCTAAGAAGGAGAAAAAATGACTGCTACTGCTGAACCCAGGACACTAGGTTCTACTGCAGAGCGTCTTGTCGTATTTTAAAAAATCACTTAAGTAATGGATTCGACATTATTTTTTTATTAAATTAAGCTCTAATATTCTGTTAAAACTGCCAGTAAAGTAATAATGTAAATGTGCATTAAACATTCCCATAGCATTGAAAATACTTCAGGAAAATGATTCTTTAAAAGAAAAACACTATAAGCAGACTACTATATATATCAACCTGGCGATATATGCAGAACTTCCTGATAATTCTTTGTTACTTCCTCCCCCTGATTTAATTTCATGTCAGGGTGTAGGGTGAGTGGATTCACACAATCTAATTTGTGAACTAAAAAAAAGCCATAATCCCTTAAACTTGAATGAAAAGTACACAGCCTCTTCATTTTATTACATCTTAGCTATTCAACAAAAATCTCATCTTTCCCTTCAAACCATGAGGTTCATCATATGTTAAATGTCAGCATTATTGTGTAAGCTCAGGAGGAGGCATGGTCACTACACTGCTTGTCTTCCTACATAATATAAGGGTTATAAAAAACATCCACAACTGCTACTGTGGAGCTGCAATTTTTTGTTGATATAAGAGTACACCTAGTAGAAAGACAGTAATTCCAATTTTAAAGATATTAAGCAACAGAATTTGCCACATTTCCAAGCAAATTCTTCTGGTAATTAGCTGCTGATATATAGCTGCATCTAAATGCATGTGGCATGCACTTCCACCTAATAGCTCTGGAGTTTCTTGAATGGACTTTTTCAGAAGGCTTTGCAATGAGCCATGTTCCCTCAGGCTGCTATAAACCAGAATCATTTCATGCCCTTCTCCCATAAACTAAATTGATTGGGGTTCTTCAAATACATTTGAAGGCAGGTTTTCAGGCTTATAGTAACTCCTGAAGCTGCCTTCCATTCAGCCTTTAGCTACTTTATAAAATACAGTTCTTATCAGATATGTAATAATATTGTTATGTTTTATCAATAAATATAATTTCTTCTTGTGAATTCCTTGTCTAGACAGAACTTAACTGAAAATGTTGAGCAAACTTGTCATAGCTGGGCTTTGGGCTTTCCCTGTTCTTTTCCCAGTTTGGACTGCAAACACAGTACAACATACAACATACAAGGCATTTATTCACAGCTGTCTTCAATTCACATAATATAGTGGGTTTTTTTGGTTTAGATTTGGGGTGTTAAATGAAAACAACAACTTTCAAATTCTTGAATTCATGCTCACATAGACAGATTCACATTTTACCTATAATTAGATAAAAGCATTTCTATTGAGATTAGTTACATTAACCTTTGTATTTTCACAAATGTAGCTCAGAGTCATACCCAGTGTTCAAATAAACTACTTTTATTTGTCATTCATATTTTCAGCCATTAGTATTTACCAACATTACATCTGTACTGCATGGAGAAAAGGAAACCAAATTATATTAGCCCTATAAAACAGTAGCTGAGCTACAATTTCATGTTTACCATCTTTCTTGGGAAGTTCACAGTAAAGTCAAACCTAGTGATCATTATTGACTCTGACAGTCAGGCTAACCCCTGCTGAAACAGCAGTGCACATGACCACGAGCAAAGAAACAGAACATATCGCTGTTAGAAAACTTGAACTACCGCAACTGTAATTTCCAGTGTATTTTCAGAGTTCACCATTTAAGGCACTGCAGAGAAGATCTAAGGAAGGAACTCTGGATGACATGCGTGGTTGTTTTCAGAAATGTATGATTTCTGTAGTCATATTTTCCAGAAGATAAATGAAGGGCACTGGTTTCAGTAACCATCCATTTTGAAACTTACTTAAAAATAAAGAAATATTTTATAAAAAAGGTAAATAAATTACTTAGATTGCAGGTGACAACTGCTGAAAGGATAGTAGTAAACTAATATTATTTTTAATCCAATTATAATATTTATGCATTGATACTCTGTTCCTATTTAAAGAACTTCTAGCCAATGAGTAGGGTAGACTTTAGTTGTGCAAGGGGTTATAAAATCCCTCATTGTTACCTGAATTACTGAAGGTGAACAGCTGCAGAACACAAGTGAATGAAGACATAGACTGAGCCCTGTCTTGTAGGTTGGTGGAGTCCTGGGATCCGCAACACTACAGCCACAGAGAATTCAGCCATTTGCAGTTTAAATTCATTGGTTTCCATCCTGGAACAGCTGTATGGAATAAGATGGGCTCCAGCAATACTGGGATACATACTTCTTTTATCCAGTTTCTTCCTTCCGTTTTATTTTAGGTTTAAGAACAAATATGGTTAAGGTGAGGTGAGAGGAAGGCTCATTATTTTATTTCACCATCTTCTACAACATGCTTTTGTAGAGCAGTGTGAAACAGAAGACAATAAAACATGTATACTCCACAAAATCACTGAAAACACACCAAATAAGAGCATACAAGTAGATATGGTAAATGCTGCTATTTTTTTTTACATGAGTGAATATATAGAATGTTAAAAAGTGATGATAAGTACTTTACTGGCTGCTGATGAAGCTGTGTTCAGAAGAGACCTGCATACTTCAAAAAAAGTAATTTCTCTCTTTTCCTAAATGGAAAGAGACTGGTAGGTCAAGGACATACACAGAGGAAGTTCAGAATAAAACCCTGGAAACAGCATGAAGAGGTCTGTGATCTCTCCTACCCTAAGTGAAAAAGTAAAAAAAACCTTCAAGCCTGCTAAAGCTTTTAACACTGGTTTAGTTCCATAGGACTGTGATTTAAAGGAAAATTTTTATTATCGTAATACAGTGCTATGAGTGTGATCTCAGACAACTACAGTGCATCTTTGAAGGCCATGGTATAGATGGTGGACAGCAATAAAAATGATCTGCTAGGCATTATTTGCCAGGTTTCCTGAGGTAACAAAGTCTATATAATCCTCTTATCTGTGCACTTACATCCATTCTTCCACCCACTGTCCAACCTCCTGCCCTGCCTCAGTACTTCAAATTTAAACTGGCAGGGGGGGAATACAAGATCTGTACAACCCTGAATGTTAGCAAAGAGGCAAATCCTGCCTGTTTCTTGACAGTGGGAAGAACCATAAAGGCACCTAAACCTTAGACATGAAAGACTTATTTTTGGACTTGGGCTCCAGAGGTACATGACACCAGGGGCACCATCCAGAGACAGACCTTCTCCAAGATTCACAGCATTGGAAATGGTGGCATCATACGACCAAAGAATAAGAGCAAAAGGCACACAGGGCATCATGGATCCTTCAAGCTCTCCCTTTTTCCTTCAGAAAGCACTGGTCCAACTACACTGCTTGGTAAGCTGGGAAAGCCAGGGAGTCCATGGGCTGATTTCTCCTTGGGTTTCCCACAATCAGCCCTCAAGCTCTGCTTTATGCAGGAGCTGCCGTCAGGTTCAAATGTGGCTGGCTAATTCATTTTTCTTGGTTCTGTATTTTGAATCCTCTGAGCTGACTTTGCACCTTTTATTCTACTGCTCATTCTTATAGCGGACCTGCAAAGTTTCCTCCATGTGATCAGGCTGACTTGTCATCTGCTAATTTTCCTGTCACTTGGAAACATGCAAAAGAACATTTTTTCCCTTTAGTTCTGAAGGGCTATGTGACAATATGGACTCAATACGCAGCTATATTTTCTGCCATTTTCTCACAAAATTTTCAACTCAAATCTTGCTGAGGCAACCATAGTGCATGTAAAGATGACAACACTCTTACAGGTCTCATAAAATATAGGAACTCACACTATGTTTGAACATTTATAAGTTCACTTCTCATGGCTTTTTATTCCCATGTCTGACTGTCATTGAAGAAAACAACCTGAGTGTTGCTGCCAAAAAAAGATACTGGAAAAGGATAAAGATACATATGGAGTAACTAAAACACTACCATGATTCAATTAACTATACAGTCAGCTGACACACACAAAGCTACAGAAAGCCACATTTCCCAGACATGCTTTACTAACACATACTTGATTTATGTTATGATAATGAACATACTACTATCAGCATCTCTAATGTTTTTATCTCCTAGACTTTTGAAAGGTTTAACATCCACTAATATCCAAGTAAAAAAGCCATCCTCTTTTTCACACAACTTCCAAGCAAGTCAGAAAACTTTGAGAGAAAAAGTAGATTTTCCAGGTATTTTAATACTATTTTAAAGTCTGGATTGCGAAAAGTAGTTGAAGTGTAGAAGAAGATTTAATCTTTTTTAAATGCAATGATGGTGACATAAAAGGATTTTACCACCTACCAGTCCAAGAGATGAAGCAGTCAATTTCATATGAATTTGTTCTGCTGCTTTACATCTGATTTGGACACA
The DNA here is from genome assembly GCA_009867235.2 of Psittacus erithacus. Taxonomy (NCBI): domain Eukaryota; kingdom Metazoa; phylum Chordata; class Aves; order Psittaciformes; family Psittacidae; genus Psittacus; species Psittacus erithacus. Next base: position 12,757 of record WYDI02024358.1, read on the forward strand.
TAGAGCATTCTTGTGAAAGTAATTAGACAGAATGATAAATAGAGAATTTGAGTTTAATTATGACAATTAATCCAGCTATGGAATTGGATATTTCAAGTTTAATTTTCTTTAGAAAAACATTAAGCCTAAGCCAATGTAAAAAGCTTCAAGTCTGTCTCCTTTTCTTGACAGTTTTGTTTTTTTTTTCTAGACAGGGGCTCAATAAACTAGAATGGGATGTAGTACCAAGCTTTTTAGATTTGCACTCAGCAGTAAAGGTTTTCTAATGGATGCTCTAAGTCTGTAATGGTACTAATAGAGACATTTTTATTAGCCTGAAAAAAAGCTTAATTATTATAGCAAGTCTGGCCGCAAGACATGCAGGTAGCAAAACAAAACAGTTCTTTATACCTTCAATTCCAGCACACCCATATTCTCATAAGTAGCTAAAACAATCCATGGCATCTGGAAAAACTAACCACCAAAATTTATCAATCTGTGTTCCACATACTTTGAACCTTAGCCACAGTGAGAATTTCTGAAAGTTGTGATATTCTCTTGCTGGGATCAGGCTCAAGTGATTGTGTCCTTGGTGATGCCTGTGTTTCATACCACAAGCCTGCTTCTCCTCCTCCTGGAAGACATGCCACTGCTTTATCATGCTGCAGTATTCTGCTCTGGTTAGTTAGGTGGGGCTGTACTCACTCTCAGTAGGCAACCTGTGGAAATCTTAGATAATCACAGGCTTCTGCCTACTGCTTCTCACACAATCAATGAACCTCTATTCTTCCCAGACTTTTTGGTCACCATTCTCCCATGGCCTGAAGTCCCCAGCAATAGTTTGTGCTGGTTTTCCTCAAAACTAGCTGTGATTAGAAAACAGGATCAGAGTAAGAATGCAAAGAAAGGAGTTTTGTTAAAAATACATTGTATAATAAGGTTATGTTTATTTCCCTAAGCTGCCAATTTTCATGTCATTAGTCATGAACAGTGTGGCTAAACCTGAGATGTTATAGATGAAATTTACCTGGAATGCAAAACCACTGCAGGAACACTCAGAAACTAAGGTCCCTGTTTCAAAGCTCTTCTAATGACCAACTAGACACCCATTTTGAAGCTAGAATAATTGGCAAATGAGTTTCTCATTATCAGTAACTGAATATTTTTCATTAAACATTAAATGATATGACTTCTCAAGCTGGTGGCAGTCCTAAATGAACTCCACAAGCAGCAGGTTTTTCTTTTCTGATGCAAGGAATATAATTCTTCACTTGGCTTCCATGGATAACTTCAGCATATGGCTGACATCCCTTTGCTTTAAGATGATTTGCCCTCAGAAGTACAAACTCAGGGAGACATAAGCAGCATTATGGTTCTAAAGAGCAATATACTGGTTGAAAGAGAAGACGAAATGAAGTACGATAAAAAACATGAAGAGGAGTGAGAGGAACATGAAATGCTCCATGGCTAAGAGAGCTTGGCTGCTTTACAGATAGAGGAGACAATAACAAGCAAAGAAATTGGCTGGCAGTGTTAAACTACTAGCCAGAGAAAACCTTTTCTGTTCCACCTCCTGGTCAGTTACATCTCATGGTACATATTCCTTCACTTCTTGGATTTTGGGGTTTGTAATGGCGTTCTCTGTGAAGCATGTAGAAACAGAATGTCTACAGCTTCCCTGACCATCATATGATACTGAAGAGATAAGTGAAATAGGAATGTCTCAGTGACGCCCACAGGAACAGTCACCATCGCCAAATTGTCAGCATGCCTCAGCAATGCCAGACCACAGTGAGCATATGGATAGTTTAGGCTTTCTGCCATTAGACTAGATCAACGAAGCACATGGTTCATGCATATCTAGGCTAACTTTGTGTCAGTGGAAAAAAATATTTCCGGTACAAGTAGCCTCCTGGACTTAGAGAAGAAGGGCCAGTTCTTGGCCAACTTCCATAGAAAAGCCTACTGCTGCCTTTTGCATCCATCAGGTTCTGTGGCACCTTCCCAGAGAAATCCCTCATGTGATCTGTGATTACACTTCTGAGACCATGAACCGAGGTGTGAAGCTCTTTCCTTCTGTTGAGTAACTGTGACTGACAGTTCCACAAAATCCCTTCAACAGATGATACTACCAGGGATTTTCATTCTATTACAACTCATGCAGGCTGTACAGCAGCCATTTGTGCAAAGCCTGCTTTCCATGACCTCCCCAGACAAGAGTGCTTTACTGAAAGATATACACTGCACAGAGCCCTGTGTGAAAAAATGATGTGTATCATTTGGAAGAGAAAACTTCAAATAAGGTGGAACTGGATGCTTCAAGTTTCATTTTCTTTAGAGAAACATTAAGCCTAAGTCATAAAAAACCCAGAGACTGAACAGCACAACATACAACCTAACTATGGCCTCTCTAGAAACAGATTCTGGTATAATCTGCAGTGCCATTGTCTACATTGCAAAATGACCAAGCCATTTAGCACATTTTAATGTATATTCCTTATGGAAGATTATTCCAGCAGAAATTTCATGTTCAAATTTAAAGTCTATTGATAAAACTAAGAAAACCAGAATATACTATCCTGCATTGCAGTTGACTAAGTAGCTAGCTTTTATCAGCCATGAATGAACTAAAAATATGGTTATACAAAATGTTCCTCCTTTTGAAGATGACCTCATTATTTATATCCCAGCGCATAACCCATATTACTATTCTAAGGCCTAGAAAGGTTTCCAACTAATATGCTACAGATATAGTAGTGGCAATCATACACCTGTACATTTATTCCACTTCAAACAAGAAGCAGAATATAGAATGGGAAAAAAGTTAAATAGTACGTTAAATACTAGTTAACATATGCATCCATCATTCTGCAAACACGCATGATTAATTATAGTAAGTTGAATATTCCTATGCAAATTAATCTATTTGTAAATAAAAATACATAATATTAAATATTTGTGGAATAGAGGACAAAATGCTAATGCCAAACTCACAGTTGAATACAATGTTTAAAATATTCCTTCAGTGCTAGTCTTCCATTTTTTTGGCAGATTAATTGAATTCTCTTTTGCCCTGGCAGCATACAGGAATGATTTGATCAAGAACTCTTTAAATATTAACAGTGAGCCAGAGGAGTTTCAGAGGAAAGAACCTTGTTAGTTGCAATGTAAATGCAAACATATGCAATGTTTATTTCTGGCATACTACTATTGCTGTTATCCTATAGGCCAAAAATATTATTACCCATTTAGTAATTTACCCAGTAATCAGAAATTGTTTCAATTAATATAGAAAAATGTTCTTTTAAACCAAATAAGACTTTATGTCAGATATCACTGTATTTTTTCTTCATGCTTAAATGTTCTCTAAAAATGAAAATAATTATTAGCCAGATAAAATTAAAATAAAGGAGCACTTCTAACTACCTCTTGTCCCTTATAAACTTTAAAAATGCAACTTCAGGCAAGAGTTGAAAAAGAAACTACACATTCACTATATAGGCTTGTTCTTCAGGAAAAAATGTCATGTACAGCATTCTGCAAGACTGATCACATTCTTTGCTGAAACTATCATTCAATGCTGACAACTATTAGTAGTTCTATATCATAATTACATATTCTATATCTATATTCCAAGTAAAATATCTTTAAAATACAGAATCTGGAAACATGCTCTGTCATCTACAAATCAGAAAATAAAGATTCAGGATTTAATGTATTAATTATAGGAATCCAACTGTTCTGGCAAATCTTCACATCCCTCCTGTTCGTACACGCACAAGGAAATATTGGAATGAGGCTCACTGTAGACTAAGTACACAAAAATAGGTATATTTAAATAGGTCATAGAAAGACACTGTTGGTAGAGACTGAGCAACTACTTAAAAAAAACCCCTCTGACTTTGTGCACACATATTTTCCTAACAGCTCTTAGCTATGCTGAGCATCATGTTCTCAAGCATAATTTGTCATTTATAACAACGGTACTTCCATGCAGCTCCACTGGTGAAACTAGACCTTGGAATGAACATGAATTATACTGCCAGCTTCTTCAAGGTTCATTTACACTAATCTTCAGGTGTACTGGATGAAGGTGTAAGCCTATAAAAGAACATGCCAGTGACGCCTCTGGAAGTTTTACAGATATTGCAATTTCTAAGAAGTATAAAACTATTCTTGAACATTTAACAACAATTATCAAACTAAGAATGTACGCATATACTGCATTTCCATGAGACAGAGATATTTGTGGTTTATGCATGACCTTGAAAAAATCTGCTTGCCACATTCATGATAATTAACCACATTCACATGTGTTCTTACTCATTCTCTTCATGAATATTCATTTACCCATCTGACTTGGAAGTACAGGTCTTCTAAATATTAGAGAATCCTTCAAAGAATTTTGCATTCTGCAATGGAAATAGTCTTTTTCCCCTGGACAGCTGTCAGTGACCAGAATAACAGGGAAACTTGCAACTTCATCCTTCATAGAAGTTCTTTACTGTAAGGGTTGTGAGGTACTGGAGCAGGTTGCCCAAAGAAGTGGTAAATGCTCCATCTCTGGCAGTCTTCAAGACCAGGTTGGACAGAGCCTTGGGTGACATGGTCTAGTGTGAGGTGTCCCTGCCCATGGCAGGCGGGTGGGAACTAGATGATCCTTAGGTCCTTTCCAACCCTAACCAGTCTATGCTTCTATGATTCAAGACCACCATAATCTATGCATAAAAAGGATGAAATGAAACAGGAGCTCAGCATTTTTTTATTGCTATTCATAATAACTTGAAGTGTTTTTCTGTGTTTACGGATGATTTTTCTTTCAGTAAGGATTTACCACTCCACTAATTTCTGTCCTAAATCCAGAATTATGAAATACCAGACTCCTTTACTGGATTAAGAGGTATCAAAGGATGCAGATAAGATACAGATAAGATACAGATAGGATGCAGACCAAAATGATGATTAACAGTTTCTCACACACTGTTCATTGCATTCCTTGCTGCCCACCTCTCCTCCTCCTAACCTTGACGTAGCAATTTTCAAACAGCAGTGGTGCAGTTCAACTATGAGGAACTCCATAAGGCCACCTGTGAATGAACTCTTGACACAGGGGAACATCCCCTCCAGAAGAAGGCTAATAGGAATTGGCAGCTAGTATTTCGAAAGGCTACATTAAAATTCCCATTCCTTGTACTGCAAGGAAAAAGCCCCACCTCTTAAAAGACATATAATGTTCGATTATGGCTACTTGTTCAGTAAAATGTGCCATTGCCTGTAATTGACTATTGCGTTTCAATAGTTGGAACATACAATAAGAAAGAATTTGCAACATAAAAAGTCAGATGTAAAATAAGAAGGGAAAAAAGGATTGCTTTCTGCTCTTTACAATCTCTGGAGATTACACTTAATGTGGTTTTGGGAAGGAATTCATTGAAAAATTCTTTGTTTGTGTAAAAGAAAAAAAAAAGAACCTCTTCCTGCCAAGTGCGGCAACAAAACATTTTGACTGCAGAACACTTATATCGCTAAAATTTTTGTAACGTCCTTATGTGATTAGGCTAAAAATGAATCTATTCATCATTTTACAATATGGTAGAAAACTGTTTGCATGCAAATTGCTGCAACATCCTACAGAAAAATGTCAGACTTCCACAAGCATATTTGTAATGCCAATAATCAGGTTAGTGTTTTATAAAGAAACCAAGGGCGAAATCAATACAAATACTCAGGATAAAAACATCTGTGTGTTTTTTGTTGTTTTTGTTTATTTGTTTTTCTGTTTTTTTCTTTCATTTTTCAGCAGTTCAGTGAATTACATAAATTAAAACTGAAAGGCCCAGTAGGCCCAAACCCTCTCGTTTACTCTCATGCTGCAGCTTCAGGTTCTCCTCACTTTGGTCAAATTCATGTGAGGTCCAGAGAACAATTCCTGCAAGCCATGCAGCCCTTCGGATTTTATATTCACATTGGCCACACTCATGTCTGGTCTTTGGATACATCAAGCTTCCCTTTTTACTTTTTCCTACAAGCACAGTCACCAACAAGCACCCTATCCAAGAAGAGGGTAATTTCTTCTTGCAAAACCCTAAGCACTCACACATAAATCAGAATTTGAATGCAGCAAAGTATATGAGAGAAGGGTTCAGAGATAGCACAGAACCATCTATGGGTTGCCATCGGCACCAGCAGTGCAACAGGAAAAGATCTTGATATGTTATCAGCTGCAACTGAGGAATAAAAAAGGAAGAACTGAACTGTGACAGATGATAGCAGCACGCTGCTGAATTTTTCAGTTACTTGCAGACTGCTCGTGGGAAGAGTTAGAGGCAATGTGCTCTCATCTGTGCCTCATATGCACAGTGGTGACATTCATGAAGCACTCCCATATTTACAGAGATAAAGACAAATATTCAAGTTCAGGCTTTGCATCATGCCATTTTTGTCAGGTCCTACAGCTATATATAGGTAGGTAATATGAGGGAAAGTGCGTGATATTTAACATGGTATCAGATAAATATGCAAATATTTCTATAAACATGTATCCAAATCTCCAGATGAACCATCAAATTTTTATTCTGATTTTTTTTTTCCTAAAACACTATCAGACTGTTTCAAGTTCCTTATTATGACACTATACATTAATAACATTTTTCTGGTATTGAAAGATGATTATCAGACTACACAGCCAAATTCCAGTTCCACATTGTCAACTTCAGCACATAGCAGGTTCCCAGTGTTCAAAATCTTGCCAGAGATTGCATCACAATGGTATTTTTTATATATGAGACTAGCGGCACCACTTCATATGAAGACTATCAAATACCTTACAACACTTCTTTACCAGCTGCTCATACCCTTAACACATCTCCACGAATACAAGTTGATATTTTCCATTACTGGGAGTACTGAATATCCATTAGAAAAAAAAAAAAAAAGGATGTTTGAAAATTATGTACACCTGCTCCTTTGTATTTTAAAACAATGATATAAAATTTGCCAGACACTTCTTTTCTATTCTTGTGAGTATGTGCCCAGACTTGAAAGAAATTGGTGAGACTTAGCTTTTAACAACTAAATTTGCACAGTTCCTCAACCCCAGGGCTTACTTATGTATGCAGTTCTAGCTATGAAAAGTTACTTCTTGAACATATGGATGTGCTGTATACATAGTAGAACTTTCTCACATTGCACAACTTGTCTGATGCGGTAACATTTCAAAAATGGTCTCTTCACACACATGAAAATGCATTTCAAGGACTATGCTGTATGCTGTATTACCAGGAGAATTTGTCTACCAGTTTATAAAAAAGATGCACTTCAGAAAAGATGCATGATTCCTATTTTGATGTAGTCAAAGTGATTAGTATTTTACTGTGTTACAGGTTCTGGGAAGTATTTGGAAGCCAATCAGCCCTGACAATTCTGTAAATATTTCAATAAATCCATTCAGCATTAGCAACTTAAGGATGAAATGAAATGACTATAATCCAAATGATGGAAAGGCACTGAACAAGTCTGCTATATCTACACAGAGTTAAGAGGGCAATAAATAAATGTGATGGGTTAACACTGGTTAACTGTCTGGCATGCACCAAGCTGCTTTCTCACTTCCCCTGCTCCACAGGACATGACACTCACTAATTACTGTCACATGCAAAACAGACCCAACTGGAAGAAATTAATTTAATTTATTGGCAATTAATAATAGAGTAGGCAATGAGAAATGAAAACAAAACTAAAACCACTTTCTCCCCACCTGTCTTCTACTAATCTTCTATTGTAAATCTATTCTACTCTGCCTTGGAGGCTCAGCTTCAGTTTCAGTCCCAACTCTTCTACTTGCCCACCAGCAGCTCAGGGGGAAAGGGGAATGGGGGCTGTGATCAGTTTGTTAACACTTTTCTCTGCCACTCCTTCCTTCTCACAGTTTTCCCCTGCTCCACTGTGGGTCCTTCCTACAGGCTGCAGTTCTACAAGAACTGCTCCAGCATGGATCCTTTTCACAGGGTACAGTCCTTCAGGAACAGACTGCTCCAGAAAACCTGCTCCTGCATGGGCTCCTCTCCATGGGCTGCAGCTCCTGCCAGGAGCCTGCTACAGTGTGGACTCTCCATGGTCTGCAGATTCCTTCAGAGCATATTCATGTGCTGTGGTGAGGGGTCGGCCCTGGGCTGCAGGCAGATAGCTGCACTGTGGTTCTCCATGGGCTGCAGAAGGCAACCTCCCTCACAGTGGTCTTTCACCATGAGCTGCAAGGGAATCTCTGATCCAGTGCTTGCAGCACCTCCTCCCCCTCCTCTTCTCTGACACTAGCGTCTGCAGGGCTGTTCCTCTCACATTTTTCTCATTACTACCAAAATGCTAACAGCTTTTTTGGGGGAAGGGGAGGGAAAGGGGAGTGTGCTTGTGTTTGATCTTCATCTTAGTCAATATACTCTCAGTCATCGTGTACTCAAGAAGTGTTTCTAGAGGGCAGTACAGTACATTCTATTATTGGGTAATTTTAATCACTGATAGAATGTGTGCATGCAAGATCTGGCCCTGGTTTCTCTCTAGCTTTCCCTTTCTTTATGCTGTTTATTAATTTAACCCCACATGTTTCCCAGAACACAGCTTTCAGCCCCATGAATATCCAGATACTCCCACGTTTGCCCTCTTTTGACAGGAAGACTAAATGAAATAATGAAGCAAAACCCTGCTGTGACACCACCTAATAAATTTTTCATGCTGTGTATTAAGAATCCCCCTCCCCAGTTTCTCAGTGTCTAAGACAACAATCGCTGGAGCCAGATTTGCTGATCCATTGTGCAGATTCAACTGAGTTTGTGCTTGAGTTCAGTTGTACTGGCAACTGTACCTAAACTGTGGAGTAATTCAGGCTATGCTGGAAGCAGAACTTTATTGTATTTAACCTCCATAATGTCCTGTGAAGACAGAGGGTAATATAGTACCTGTAGATTTTCTAATTATGTATCACAAGAACCTGAAATTATCTAATAGCAAAAGGATTTCTGTTTTCCTCTCTTTCTTTGCAATATGACCATGTTTCTTGCTTTTTGTTTTTGCTTGGTTTTGGTTTTCTTCTTAGCAAAACCACAGGTAACAGCTTGTCCTCTATTACAGTGAAGAAGGCTGTCCTGTGACCAAAAGGGCTGTACTCTCTTCCTTCATTTATATAACTGAATAGTTTGTAAAGCTGATCAATTCACTAAAAAGGGAATTGAACTCCCATTGCAATTGTTCTCTTTTTAATCCTGGCTTCTTTCTCAGTTTCCCTACATAATAACACCCTACGCTCTGTTAGAAATGTCATCCTCATTTCTTAGCCACTCCACTGAGGAGCCGAGCTGGGATAATGTTCTAATTACAAGTGGTGAAAATGTCCAAGTGGACTTGGATATATGCAATACATTTACACACTTGCTAATTCCAGCTCATTCTAATAATGCTTAGATGCTTTAACTTTTCATTTTTTAAAACATTTAATTGATGGAATTTTCTTTCTTAACAGTCACAAAAGCAGTGTAAGCATGAATACTTCTAGGAAGCACATTTTTAGAATGTGAACAGATGGCAATATGCATTGAAACTGATATATTTTACTTAGTGATTGAGACACAGAAGCACCTGAAACTTCAGCTTATTTTTACCTAATGGCCACTGAAAGTTGCCACATGCCTAAGAACTTGGCCCATGAGTTATTTTCTCTTTTCTTTAAAAGCCAAATGAAACACTTGATAACAATTCACCTTAGTGATTGCTCTTGGCATTCCCACCATTTCATGAAAGCGAGTGGGCTGTAATGGGCTGTAAAATTTTCTTTGGGGATACATGGTAGTGGATATATTTAATAGAATTACACTGTTGGAGCTGATCACTTCTAATTTGGCCAGGCACCGATAGTGCTAAATGCATTATTGTGGTAGTCTTTGAATGGGGTGGGGAGGAAAGAAGCATAAAGAGAAGAAGTATCAAAAGCTAAGTTATGATATTACAAACACAGTAATCTTCCTCTTTCCATCTAAGTTACAAAAATAGTATTTCTTTCTCATTTCCTAATGTACAGCACTGTTCCCACAGTCCTACACAGAGCACTGCTTTTTTTTTTTTTTTCCCCACAACTGAATGAGCATTCCTCTTGCATTCAGCCTTCTAACACAAACGGTCATAAAAAGCTAATGTGAGCTGGCAGAGAAACTCAAGAACAGGAACAGAACCTGAAAATAATTTGGTTATTTTTTTCCCCTAAATTTACTAAATTTTAAATGCCCTCTTATGTCCTTTATTTTATTGCCAAAGCATTTCTAGAAGGCTACCAATGGGCAGTTTTGCTTTTTTGCACAATGTCCAAGTTAATTCTTTGTTCTCAAAAAGAAATGCCGTTATTTCTTTCCTATGGAGGAAAAAAAACACAATATAAGGGGTGAGATGGTAGGGATAATTAGACTAAATGGCGGTATAGAACACAATGGGAAAAATATCTTTTATGAAGACCACCTGTCTACTCATTTTTGTAGCCTAAATGATGTTTTGTTTTGTTCAGGGAAACAAATTCACTTAATAAAATCCAAAACACAGATGGCAGCTGTAGAAAAAACCAATACAAGATTTTGTTGCAAAGGGTATAGAAGTGATCTGAGCTTTGAATGGAAGAAAGAAAATTTTCCTCTCTCTCTGCCAGTGGTGCTGTTTTCCGAGAGCTCTCACTCATGCAGTCTGGAATTTAGTTAACTAGAGCAGCAATTCTAATTCTGAGTGTAGAAATAAGGCTTTCTCTCATGTCATTCTAAGCTGTTCCTCACATTCTTTTCATTCATCTTCATTATATTATTGTAAAGGATTTGAAAAATAATGCTTGAATCTACATAGTATTTATTCAGGTGAGATTGAAATGGATCAGGAGAAAATTCCATTCTTCTCACAAGTTCAAAAGCATATTTTAATGCAAAAATGCAAACTAGTTTAAGCAAATATAGCAGATTCTCTTTTTTCAGATGTTAATGTCCTTTAGAAGAATAAGTTTGTATCTCAGTTTAAATTCAGATCTATAACAAATGTTAACTTCCTCATTTGGCCAAAAAATGTACCATGAGCTATCTAAAAATCACAGTAAAAGCAAGAGTTAATCAAAGACTGATTTTAAAAAAAAAAATTTACATATTACAGTGTCTTCTTTGGAAGTTCAAAAAACTAAAAAAATTGATTTGTTATGAATTCAGTCTGGTTCTACTCGGGACTTTAGGAAGACAAGGTCTTGATTTAAGATATTGCTAGATGGCAGGTCAGAAGCACACGAAGTACCTCAGTCTGATTTCAATCTGGCCTAAGTCGAGTCCTTTACGCACATATACTTAAATATGCAATTTAAGTGGGAGGATAAAACAAGGACTGTGAACAGCCAGAACAAATTTTATGGTTTACATACCAAAATAATCTTCCTCTAAAGAGGATTCTTTCAAGGAATGAAAATTTAAGTAATATTGGGGCCCACATAACCATTTTCCCTTAGAAAGGGAGCCTCTCTCATGGGAATCTTACCTATCCTAAGAGAGGAGAGCAGATGCTTACAGCACCGCTATTCCTCCAGAAAAGCAAGACTTCACGCAGAGATATCAAGTAGCATAAAGGCTAGTGCAGACATCTGATGTCACATAGTGAAGTTCTCTAGTAAATAAAATAGCAGTATAACAATCTCTGAATAGATTAATTTTTCTGTAGCAAGTCTTTGGACAAGTGTCTGGCAGATGGACCCTGGCTAAACATCAGAAAGGTGAGTGCTGATACAGCTTGTGGACGTGGTTGGTCTGGAAGATTCACTTGACTAGAAAATTCTCTATTTGCTTACCTATCACGTGTGTATATATATGTTAAAAAAAAACCAAAAACAAACCTGTACAAAACCAGTTTTCATCTTACAAGAACTTTCCCAGAAAGATTTCCTTCCAGTACCTTACCACATTATCAAAATTACAGTATCATAACAAGATGCAGATATGTTAAGATTTTGGTTACCTGATTCTGAGGCAATCATTATTCTAAGTGCTGGTCATAACAATAAAACATAAAATCAATTGGAATTAGAATCATAGAATCATAGGTTAGGGCTGGAAAGGACCTTAAGATCATCTACTTCGAACCCCCTGCCATGGGCAGGGACACCTCCCACTAAACCATGTCACACAAGGCTCTGTCCAGTCTGGCCTTGAACACCACCAGGGATGGAGCATTCACAACTTCCTTGGGCAACTCATTCCAGTGCCTCACCACCCCCATAGTGAAGAACTTCTTCCTTATATCCAACCTAAACTTCCACTGGTTAAGTTTGAACCTATTACCCTTTGTCTTGTCACTGTGGTCCCTAATGAAGAGTCCCTCCCCAGCATCCTTATAGGCCCCCTTCAGACACTGGAAGGCTGCTATGAGGTCTCCACGCAGCCTTCTCCTCTTCAGGCTGAACAGCCCTAACTTTCTCATCCTGTCTTCATACAGGATGTGCTCCAGTCCCCTGATCATCCTCGTGGCCCTCCTCTGGACGTGTTCCAACAGTTCCATGTCCTTTTTATGTTTTGCATGTGTACTTTCCCAAAATGGCGCACAGACATTTTACTTATGCAAAACAAAATGAAAATCTAGGGTTATAAATAAGTCAGTTGTCCTGGGTTCAGCAGTAGCAGTCATTTTTCTCCTTCTTAGTAGCTGGTGCAGTGCTGTGTTTTTGACTTTCGGTCAGGGAATAGCGGTGATAACACCGATGTTTTTAGCTACTGCTTAGAATGTTTAGACTGACCAAGGACTTTCTGAGCCTCATGCTCTGCCAGGGAGGAGGGGAGGCTGGAAGGAAGCAGAGACAGGGCACCTGACCCAAACTAGTCAAAGAGGTGTTCCACACCACAGCACGTCATGCCCAGGATGTAACGGGCAGTTACCCGGAAGGGCTAGAGCACTGCGGGGGTGGGGCTGGGTATCGGTCAGTGGTGAGCCGTTGTATTCTCTTCTCTTGTTATTTCCTTTATCATTTTTTATTATTGGTGGTAGCAGCAGTCGTTTGTGTTATGCCTTAGTTAATAGACTGTTCTTATCTCAACCTGTGGGAGTTGTATTCTTTCGATTCTCCTCTCCATCCCTCCGGGAGCTGAGAGAGGAGGGGGGTGGGGGTGGGGAGTGAGTGGGCTGCATGGCAGGGCTTAAAACACAACACCCCATTTCACTCTTTTTCCTTAATTGCAAAGTATGGATGCAGTGGAAGAGGGAGGCAGAACAAGGGAAAGGTGCAAGGCTACAATTTTAGTTGTACATTTTAATATCATTCTTAGTTGTTATCTAAAGAATGATGTGAACTTTTATGATTTGGCAGCTAGAACCAGATTCTATTTCCAGTCCACAACGTATCAGGAATATGCAGTTGCAGTTGGAAATGTATTCATAAGATCCTGCTATCTTCAAAGAGAAGCAGGGAATATATGCTCCCAGTTATAGATATATATATATGTCATGCTCATGTACATTCCCATGACATTATCAATAGTAGTTTTTGCAGTTTCTGAATGCATCCTCCTCCAGTCCTCTTCATTATACTTTCCTCATCTTCTGCATAAATAGTGATCTAGCAATTACATTGAAAATAAAAATCTTAATTTATGCATAAAAATATAACTGTTTCACAATTTTTGTCTTTGAATAACAATGTTATCTCCTTGTGTAATCTATTCTTTTTGCTTGACTATTAGGGCATGAGATTCCTTATCTTATAATGCACATGGAACACTTGGATGGCCACAAAATAATTATAGTCCACCCTCATCAAGAGTTCCATGAGTTCCTTCCTCTTTGTCCTCCTGCTGTGCTGGTTGCTTACTCTGAAACACATACAATTTGCCTGGGTGGTCAGAAAAGAATTACATTACAATCCCTATGATGAATCTTCAAGACCTTCAGTCAAAACTATGAGTAAAATGGAATAATACTATCATGAGGCATATAAACATTCTCCTTTCAGCAATGGAACAGCCAACCCACCAAGGCAAGTGCCATGTGCTTAACATGGTAGAAGCAACCACCGGATGGGGGTGTGTGGTGTGTGTGTGATATAATCAATCTGCCAGGCCTCCCCATATTTGTACTTCAGCCATCGTCCTCCATACCAAAGAGGCTTTAAC
>WYDI02024360.1:0-12114 GCA_009867235.2 Psittacus erithacus
GGGGGTTACATTCTTTCGCTTCCCCCCCCCATCCCCCCGGGGGGGGGGGGGGAAGACAGGTTGTGGGGGGGGAACGAGCAGGCTACATGCTTTTCTAATTTACGACTAAGCTTAAACCACGACAGGGCTATATATAAGGCTTGAAACACAGGACTTTGGAAAGAAGGATACTCCACATCAAATATGGTGGCATCGCCAGCTGAACAACTTTGTGCTCTGGCCCCAACCCACTGCACTGAGAGGTCGTAAGCTGCAGAAGGACAAAACAAGACCCTCACTGTGTGAGATCCATCCAGCAACCTTAATTCTCATAGAAAATATCCACATGACAAAATTCTGGGGTTTTCTGGGGCAGCCCAGGAAACAGGTTTTTGTCTTTAGTTTAAAAGGTCACAGGGTCTGCACTAACCTGATGGTGCTGAGGCTCTGCACTTCTTAGGGTTTGGACTGATCTTGGCCTGAGCTTATTCAAGCTTGCTGTAGCTGTACTCACTGTCGTTTAGCATCCAGGTGATTAGTGCCCCACTTGTCCAGGTTAACTTGTAATCACCATTACAGCCAGGGTCTAACGAGCTTGACAAGCAGCCTTGGCAGCAGCCAATCCCTGGACAAGGTAATGGGTGACCTGGGCCAGGGACCATTCTGAAGAGGAAGTAGGGGAAGGGAAAAGCCTGGCCAAGGCCCTAGGAGGCAGGGGTGCTCCAGGCACTGGTTTACATGGAAACCAACAACAGTGCAGACATGCAGCTAAGTAACCCCTCAGGCTTCTCTTTCTCTTGTAGCTCCTTGCACAGCAGCATTTAAATATGCTACCAAATGAATCCAGAATAGAATGACTTGCCCTTAACTCCAGCTCTGGATTTTCAGGGAGCATCGTCTCTGTGTCCTGGCCTCCTCTAGAGTTGCAATGGCATCATCTCTCCTCTCAGCCCCTAAACGTCCACAGTGCATAATCTCCAGTCTTCCATCGTATACAACAGCAGTACTAACAACTTCACCATGAACCACAGGGTTAAGAACACCTGATCTCAGTTCGGGATATTACATGTCATAGTAAAATAAGTCACAATCTGGTTTTTGGTCTAAGAGTTGCTTCAGCTCTCCAGGCAGGTATACTGTCACAAATACAGACATAGGCTGCATGGGTTAATGATCTTGAATGCTTTGCATTGTTTTGGAATAACCAAAACTCAGGAACAATTCCAAAAATAAAGAATAAATTATTAATATTTTAACTAGAAATAATAAAAAAGTTGTATTCATTACTACAAAGTGGGTTTTTTTCAAGACTAAAATCATAATGACTAGTCATTAAAAAAAAACCCAAAACACTACTGTAAAAGAAAACATACACCTCCTGACAGATTTACATACTGATGTTCTACAATCTAAAACATATCATGAAAACAACTTCGGCCATAACTTCATCAACATCAAAGCAGAAACACATTCTACATCACTTTCAAAACCATCAATATATCACAGCAGTGTGTGAACACAACAAACAACACATCCATCTGACACTGACAAGGCATTTGGATGCCTGAATGAAAGCAACAGAAAAAAAAAAAAATCACAGTTGTTTGTTGTTGGGTTGTAAGGAGCAGAAGGCCAAATAAATACTTCAGTAAATCTCTGTTTTCTTAGCATTTTGTTTTTCCTTTTTTTTTTTTTTAAGGTTTGAAATCAATTCATAAAAACGCATTGTATCTAATTCTGCCATATAGATAAAAATATTCGCTGAGCTGCAGTGACAGAAAAGCCCACTTAAAGCTCTGCAGGATAAAGTATTACTGCAAACTTGCTTGTAAGCAAACTCTGCTGAGTATCTTTGTAAAGATCAGAAAACAGTTAAAATTCTACATGCCAGTCAAGTAGGATTTGTTTGATTTTAATGGCTGCTTTGTTGGAATATATCCCAGGGAATCAATTTAATTTCATAATTATGGAGAGTAACGTAAGTGCTTAACTGAGAAAAGATTTCCAAAACACACATTTTAAGCATCTAAGGCCTGATTTTGAATGTAGATCCCTTAAAAACAGGTATTTGGTATTCTAGACAAAAATGGTGTCTTGGAATAAGCAAAAGTCAGCACTTAAGCTCTCAGTGGAATAGGAGAGAGGTGCTTCAGCTAGTGTGGCTCTGAGAAGCAGCAGAACATTAGAGTGGCTCCAAAGTGCCTGAAGTACTACATTTCTCAGTAAGGATAACTGGTTGAAGGACACTAATGCATCTGTATTGTTTTGGGTCTAAAATACCTGGTCTAGCTCAATCAGGTATCTCTTCATTAAATTGCCTTCCTTTCCATCAAAAATTCTTCAGAAGTGGAGTCCTGACCAGCTTTGCTGAGTATACCACCACGCTGGAAAATGTTGTTTTAACATTTACAAATAAATATAAAAGACTATTCCACCCCTAAAGTCTGATCAATTTCAACTTTTGCAATGCCCTTCCTTACCTTCAAATATAGTCAGAGAAAACTGAAGAAAGCCTTTGGTCTGCAATATATTGAACCCACAGTTCTGAACTGGTGGAAACAAGAATCTTAACCTTAAAAACATGGATGTGCAAGCTATGCTCACACAGACTCAGATTAAAAATTACTTAGATAAAACAATTTTTCACCTGGAAGAAACCACCACACAAATGACACACTTTTTACTTAAGTGATAGCTCTATCTATCCCCAGTTACTTATCTATTTTTCCCTATCATTTTTCTTTCTCTGCACCATGCTCATCTTCATATTTTTATCAGACATCCAGATGAAAAATCAAATAACCACTTTCCTCAAAATCAGTGATAATAATCTTACCTGCTGAATTACTGACTTTTCACTTACTGACAAGTTTTTCCCTATCTTCCTTCTGCATGTAGAGTAAGTGTGCATTTATAATCAACTTTGCAGTGCATTTTTAATTATTTGTTCAAAAAAGCAAAAATCTTTCCCCTTACTACAGCTGGCTCTAATCAGGTGCACCCAAATATAGTCCAGCTACTTCATTAGGACTAATCTATTGTAGACAGTTCCAGACAGAAAGAAACATTTCCTGAAGTCAATAATTTCATTATCGTATCTACTCCTGCATCTTATTCAGTTTATTACATTTAGAAATCCTAGATTATTAATAAACTAATTTTACTCTTCTCTCTATTTTCAGAAGAGAAATGCAAATGAAAACAAGATTTATACATCAAATAAGACATTTTCCATTAGGATCACTTGAAAATACTGAACACAGATCAAGAGTCCCAAGCTTAGGCATACAATGAAATTTTCACCCAGGATAAAAGTGGTGGAAGAAAATATTAAACAGACTTTGAGAATATATTTTACAAAAAAAGCTAAAAACTACATTAATTGAGCCCACGGTAATTACTTTGGACAATATCATTCAGCAATTGACACAAAAAAAGTATTTCTAGATTTCAATTACTGCATTATTTCAAACTCACACTGAAATTTCATTTTAAATACAGGCAGAAAATCCTCAGGGATTCAGATTCAAATCCTAAGAACAGATCAAGAATGCGTTTTCCTTGTGGTCTTGTTCAGTGCCACTTTGAGGCTGTTCTCTCAGCTGCTTCGATACTACATACATTCACAACCATCCCACATGATGCTCAAAGTTACAAGGCAACACACAGATTTGACAGGTTCCATTGCAACCCTCTTAACACAAGGGTTTTCCCATGCTGAAAGGAACAAAAAAGGTGATCTTCTTATTCGGGTTTTCAAAAAAATCCCAAACACATTTGCCTTAAATTCTGAACATATACAGAATATTTGTATGAGCAAGGTTAGCTGAATTTCACCCTAACCTGTAGCATTTCAGCCTCCTGTCCAGTCACTCTAACTCATCCTTAAGTATTGAGTTTCTAGATATCTGGCCTACTTTCATTTTTAGAACAATTTCTTTATGTAACAAGCATACATATCCATAACTCAGACCTTAGACTTCTCAATGTAATCTAAAATAGCTGCAGATTGACTTAAAAACTCTGAAAAACAGTGAAGCAATATGTGAAAATTTACTTCTTGATTTTAATTACCTAAGATTATATTCTGCAGTCAATATATATGATCTCTCTCACAAAATGTTGGAAAGTCAGTAACAGAAGTCTTAACAGCAGAGCACTTAGGTGAACTCTTTTCTTAGAAAGAATGAAAATGTTGAATTTTGTGTCTGAATTATAGACTGGGCAAATCACAAATGCAAATTAGCAAGTTTCTGACACATGCATATGCCTTCATTGTTTAAAAAAAAATATCCCAAATCATTACATTTAGAGAATTTGATAAAGTCACAATGGTCTTTAAACGTAATGTATAATGACATATTAATGGTTTTATAGAGACCTCTGGAGATTTCACAGCAGTATACATTAATGAATTCTTCCTGACATTTGATACACAAAAATGCACTGAAAGGTTTAATGCTCCAATGGATCTGATGCGGATGCAGAGTAGCCAAGTTTCCTATCTGAAACCCCCACATCTAGACAGATGGCCAACGTTGCTCCCTTTTCATGAGGTCAGAAACCATTTTGAGAACATCTGTATATACCTATGTTTTCTGAAAATCTAAATTCAATGGTTATTGGAATCAACAGGAAGAGATATACTGATGTTATGCTGGCTTTAGACCAAGTATGCAATGTCAAGTTTGTTAAGCATCATCAGCTTCAGATACCTGATCCTGATGTTAAACATAATGATTTGTGAAAACCAGAACATTTGGTGTTCCATCTTGTCTTTAACTTTGTTGCTCATGATGTAGCAACAGGACTACTGTCAATAGGAAGCAGGCAAAATAATAAGTATATATTACAAAAGAAAAAAAAAAAAACAACAAACACCTAACTAAACAAAATTGCTAACTTTAGCAATATTCATTCTTTTAAGTTGCTAGATAGAAATGTAAAATGTTTCAAAGATTTAATCTAAATCTACAAAAGGCAGAGACAAATTTGCACCAATGCTATATTTTAATAGACTTTAAAAGAATTTAAAAGGAGCATTTAAAAAAGAAAAAAAAACCCAGATTAAATAATAAAGTATTTGTCCCACATTCACAAGCAAAAGCATTTTGCACCTTTCAGTTTTTTTAAGGGACAACTGAGCACGTCCAAAGTGCCATTCTGAAATCAAATTCAGTGATGTTTGTGAGTACCTTGGCAAAAATTCTTTTTCTCATGAAACTGTAGTCGTAAAAAAAAAAGAAAATATTTAAGTTGTAGAATGTTTTTAACCATGCTTTCCCTTTCTTCTATGAAAAACAGAAGTTTAATAGAAACTACATAAATAAAACTAAAATGTCCTCCTTAGACACCATTTAACAACATAAGTGCTTCTGCAGTTGTCCAAGCTGAAAGAAAAACAACCCAAAATCTGCCTTGTCAAAAAAGATACTCCTGAAATTTTTTCTCATTAGAGACACTGAGTTGTCAAAGTTTTCCATCAGTCAAACAGAACTGAAAAAACAAAAACCCTCCACACCTTCTGTTCTAGCTCAAAGTTTTATATTTTTATGAAGCTTCATATAACTTAACACAGGAGCTACCACGGCCAATTTTTATTCACCATTAAAGAAAAAAAAATTGACAACAGCCCTCCCTAAATGACAAAGGCTTTTCTTTCCAGGAAGAAGGAACAAAACTGACACAAAGTGACAGAACACAGCTGTTTGTCACCTCATTCTCCTAAAAAAGTTGGGGTTTTAGGGTTTTTTAGAGTTTTTTTTATTTTTTGAGAAAAAGCAAAAAAGCTTGGACTGAAAAGCCTGCAAAAAACTTCAAAAGCTATTTGCTGGCATGAACTGAATAGTTTAGAAACAGGAAATTTGTGAAAAATGCAAAAAAAGCACTAGTTTCTACAACCAAAATATCATGAGAAGTTATTCCTGGCATCTAGAATGTGTTGTAAGACACTATTTTGGTGTGCATTAATTGGGGAAATTCTCTGACAAACTGCCAAAAGCTGGTGTAAAATACAGGACTTCATAATAGCTTTTTGACTCATGCTGAATACCTCCATTTACAAACTTGAAACAGTCCAAATCTAACCCCAAATCTAACAGTGACTATGAGAGTGGGAGTATCTGTTCTAACTTTGCAGGATTGTCCTCACGGGTGTGCTAACGGGGATGAAAAAAACTTACTAGGAGAAACTTTCCTAACTCCAGTGAAACTAAGATCTCTCCCAGGCAGCAAGCTGCAGATGTTATCAGCTTTCACTTTAACTCTCTGTATATTCTTCCCCTTTTTAGCTCTTAAGTAGCCTTCCAGGATCTCTGTCAATTAGGAATCCAGAATGATTTCATACACTCAGTCTTTCTTCCATCTCTTTCTTCCATGAGAACTTCGTTGATGGAAGACTAGAAAAGCAATGAATTAGGATATGCATTTTTAAGTCTATTATTCAAAATCAAATTGTTATCAATTTATCCCAAAATGTTTCATATGGAAAACTTTAACAGCATGAATATATATTCCCTTCTATAAAATGTGCATTTTCCTATTTTATCACTATTATACAACACAAAAATTGTGGTGGAGGTTGGAATTGATGATCTTAAAGGTCTTTTCCAACCTGGTTGATTCTATGATTTTATGAAAGTGTTGTTTATTACAAGCATCTAGAGTATGCCTTATAAGCCTTTGAGATGCATATTAACAAGTTTCACTAAGATTTTATTGCTCTGTTCTCCCAAAAAGTATTGTGATGTTCTCTTTCAAAAACTAATTTAAATATAAAAGAAAGTCTCTTTAAAGCATTCTTCACTATAGAGATTTGGTATTTCTTTCTAAATGAAATGGAATGCTTTTTTATTAAAATAGAATATTTTAATAACTAATTTACTTTTAGTCAGAATATGGCCTCAAAGGATTGCCAGAAGTATTGTACTTAATCATAACACATTAGCCTTTCATTGGATTAGCAAGGAAAGCCTGAGTGACAGACACAATAATATAGCATGACAGAAACTGAAACATGCATATTTTTTCATCTTCTTGGAAAAGTAAGACTGACCCATTAAAAATTAATATATTCTATTTTAAGCTGATTAAGACTCATACCTGGCACACTCAGTTATTTTTCTGTCTACGCAACATCAGAACAGTTCACTATTAAAAAAAATTGATTAAAAGGACAAAGAGATAGAAAAGCCAGGAAGAAAGACACTGTTCCTAAAATATGTGGAGAAAGTACAAACACACTACATGTCAGCAATCCCTCACGTACAGTACTTTATAAACCCCTTGCACGCAACATCTATGTGTTCTACAGTCTTGAAAACATTACGCACAACAGGCTTGTGAAGCAGAGCACTGTTTGCTGACTGTGTAGGCACTTTGACAAGGAAAGAAAGGATGACTGCCCGCTACCAAGCAGTCAGACATGAGCTTTCTCTGCCTTGCTCCAGAAGGACGTACCACAAGCAAGTTCCAAGCGTGCAGGGCAAGCACTAACACAGCTCTGTGCTAAAATTTAACTTTGTTAAGAAAAAAACTCTGTGCTGAATAAAGCAGTTAACTCACTGTTCTCTGAAGTACCCAGGCTATACCTTCACCAAAGGAGACAACACTCTCACTTCCTTCTAAGTGGAAAGACTCATGAACCTTGCACAACTATTATCAGGTCTGATTTTTAAAGCTGCTTTGCATGATTTTCAGACACACAAGACTGGTAAGCAGCAACTGTTCTGAGCGAGAAACTGGATGTGCACTATCCCAAATCATTTGGCAAAAATTATATGCCAGAAGTACTGGAATTTTCAACTGTACAAGAGACGCTTGCGTGGTCTGATTCCATTTTTACAAAAGTCAGTTCACTCAATTACATTTAAATCAAGATTGCAGATTGTGCATAAACTTTCCCACTGCTCATCTCTTTTAATCAGGTATTCATAGCTACTGTGTATCAATCACAGGTTCTGATAAGATATACAAAATCCTTGAGAGGAGGGCACCAATGGTTAATCATAAAAATCTTTTTTTTTGATGCCTGTAATGGCAGCCAAAAATTTGTCCTCCACATTAATCCTGATCATAAGTTCCGGAGGGCTATAAACCCAATTTTACAAGTAGAGATTTCATAAGTAAAAGATATGATGTTCAATGTTTATTCTGTCTTTAACTTTGTTTGGGAGAAAAAGAAAAGAAAAAGGTCTGTAATGTTTATATCACTATAGAGAAGCTAATCCTAAAGGATGCTAACTGTGCATACGCACTCTTATCTCATTACTGCATATCCCAGTGTAACGCACACTTACTAATCAGTGTTTCAGTGAAAGATGGAAGAAAAATGAAAAAGCAAAATGCATCATTCTATAAGCCTCTCCAATTACAGAAAGTGTACATGTTCCTGGCAGTCAGACAAAGAAAAGGTCCAGCCTGGCCATCACCCTGGGCTTCTTGTGCAGCCACTCATTCTTGCTGCCTCTGCCATGCACAGGCTGAAGCCCAGCAAGCCCAGCACTACTGCATCAACTCTGTGCTGGTAAGAAAACCATACGTATGTGATGCTGCCTTATACATGCTGCATACATGACAGTGGCAGCCTTAAACCATGACACAGGCAATTTCGTGAAAAACAAGTTCCAGCAAATAAAACAGGTCCCAGCATCCACCCCACACACTCTTGAATTTGGGTCATTTCACAGTGCCACATTATCACAAAAAAATTATGTCTTTCATAACATTAATCCAAACTACCACTACGCCCTTATTAATGACATTTTCTCAAAGTAATGTGAACTGATGTGAATTAACAGTTATTTTGTGGTTTAGGTTTTTCTGGAGACACTTACATCTTACCTCCTTGCTGCTTCTTAGTGCTTATGCATAACAAGACCAAGAGAACACAGACTGTTCATGGGGCCATGAACAAGACTCCTAGTGATAGTGCCAATGAACCTCCGTATCACAGAGAAGCATCCCCAGACACCTAATGCAACCAGCCTACAGCATATTTCTTAAACAACAGGTGAAAAATCTACAGCTGTACTTGGTCAAGGTGAGAGATAACAATGAGGACAGTCCTAATGGCACACGAGGACTCCTGCAAGGATACGATGACACAGCTGGCCAAGGAAGTTTTCAATAAGCACTGTCAACTGAGGAGTACCTGACAGTGAAACAGAAGCAGCTCACTGCATATCACCTTAAATCAGATATAATTTTGTTGAAATTAAGATTACATGACAGACAGAAAGGAATAAAGTGTCATAATCATGTCTCAAAACATTTAAATAGAAAATACATGTAGGGCTTATATAAATGTTACTTTAACAAATACTATTATTATTTTTGCAAAAATGATTCTGAGTAGAGTTCCCAAATGACTGTGTGAGTAGCAGCCTACTCTTATTCCATGACATGATAATAAAGTTAATCTATGGATATACATTTACTCAATTTAATCAAATCAAACTCAGCTATGTGTATTATGAAATGAAAACAGCTCCCAGGAAACAGCTTAAAAAAAAAATGCCCTGCTTCTTTCAGATAGCCTACAGCATAAGCAATTATCCAGCATCTCACAAGGGATAGAAAACAAACAGAAAAAGGTTATATCTTGCTTCAGTTGCCTGAATTTATTCCTAAAAAATTATTCTTACATATTAACCTTTACTTTGTCTCTTTCAGTAGTTGTTACCTAACGGCATTAGTAAATCTTGCAACTATTCTGCAAGTACAAAACATAAGCAGTGCACCATCCTTAAAATACTTCTAATATTGAAAGTGTTAGTTACTATGTTGTACATATGTTAAGGAGTCAAATATATAAGTTCAAAGACACTAAGTCAGCTGTAATTGTTTATGTAGGGGTTTAGTAGCACACTTTGAAGCTAGACAGCAATGCCTTGATCTTTAAAAGCTTAAATAAGAGACGCAAGTGTATATCCCCAACCTTGCATTTAATCTGAATTAAGACTCAAAATGAGTCATACTTCAAATGAATCAGGCATTTTAAGATGACACTGGCTGATTAGTCCCCAAAATATGTCATTCTTAAAGAGAAATAAATCCTAAGAAACATTTATCCTGTAGATTTTTTTTTGTAACATTCTGATACAAAGATGTCATTCTATAGCATACTCAAAGAGAAGCAATTTCAATTCTTCTTGGAGTCAATAGACTGTATATAATGACAAAATAGTCATGTAGATTAGACATAAGAACAACTTCAGCTTTGCTCTTAGCTAAAAGAAGGCAGTATTTCAAAATTGCACTAGTGCATTTCACATCAATGTTGAAAATTCCACTATATAACTGGAAAGTAAAATATAAGACTAAGTGATTCTTTTTTCTTTACATAATGATAGTCTGATTTTTCCACATTATTTCCAAAATGAAAGAGGTTTCTTCACCTTTTTCCTCTTCCACTTCTGTAATTATGCCCCTACACCACCTTCAGCACACACATACACACACACAATCTTTTTTAAATGATTAAACCAGACACATCTACGTTTGGAAAAAAAAAAAAAAAGCTTAAAAGAACACTAGTACAATGATTCCTGACACTTCAGTAACATCATACAATACTCTCGCTTCAAAAGGCTGCCACACTTAGAGCAGATGTGCTAGTCCACTTAAACACACGCTTGGTACGCTCAAAGAAAGCATACATAGATACTTGGATTTACAAAGATGACTGCGGTTAAGTCTTCAAACAGCCTTAATACAAGAAAGGTGAGCCTAGCAGTGCCCTGCCATGAAACAACTCTTGAATCCTGGGGACCCCACAATCTCTCATCAGTGCAAAATGACAAGTTAGGTTTTGCCAGGCAGCTACAAACCGAGGATAGGATGTAGCTGAAAGCATTACGTGAAACACTGAGGGAGAACAAGG
This sequence comes from Psittacus erithacus, assembly GCA_009867235.2. Classification (NCBI taxonomy): domain Eukaryota; kingdom Metazoa; phylum Chordata; class Aves; order Psittaciformes; family Psittacidae; genus Psittacus; species Psittacus erithacus. Next base: position 10,862 of record WYDI02024360.1, read on the forward strand.
TCTGCACAAGAGGGTGGATAGGGTCTATTCAGGGGTGGATACACAGGTACATGCATACACTGAGCTGAAACTGCAGAGCTGCTGGCCCTCTCCTAGAGCCAGGAATTCGTCTCTCTCCTCAATCAGATGAGAAGACAGCATCCACTGCCTTATACTCAACAGGAAAAAGATAAAAGTATTAATCTGATTTGAATTTTAACGTAGATAGTAAGATACTATGACACTATAAAAAAAGTAAATAGTTTGGAAGAAAGGAGAGTAGGGGTCTATACAAACACCCAGCTCAGAAAGCTTTCGCAGTCTCTCATCACCTTCACAGGAGGAGTATCACAGGACTTCTCAGATGCCTTTCATACAACTGCACCTACTTAACCATATTCCTTGCTCTGTAGCCTTTTTTACATGCAACATGTGGGACAGTAATCTTGAAATCCATAAATTAGTGTCATCACAGAGCCACTAGTTGGCTCTTATTTGTGCTACAGATGCTCGTACACGCTCAGTGCTAAGTGTAGTCTTCAGCTTTTAATCACATCATGACTGCAGAGCCATGCTGGTAGAAAGCGTAGCCTTCAAATATTATATAATCCCTTTATTTGTCAGTTAATGCAAAAGTCCTGAGGAACAGCTTCAAGTTCTCCTCTATTTTAGCTAGTTTCCTACTTTCTCCTCTTTAATATTAAAGCCTTATGAGCCTTACAAGAAGAAGATACTTCGGTTGAGTATTCAACCAAGTTTCATTGATCACAGGGATTCTGAAAAACACTTGATTGCTCAGCATAAATTTGTATTATTAATTACAGGAAGCATTAGTCATACTTACACATAACTGATTTCAAAATATTAATTAACTTTAAAGTGGGGACTGTGTAGCTCCTCCACACAGGATAAAATAACTATTTTCCTATCTGGAGAGACTTTTTTGGAAACTCTACACAACTGCTAGCTAGTCAGGCACTGCAATCACATGGAACAGTTGTGGCCTCAGATTCAAGATTTCTGCACTACATCTGTTATGGTGCTAAGGAACATCTGTCATCTCAGTGCAAATACAGATGCTCTTTGAATAACAAGACTATCCTGGGTTCAGCAGTAGCAATCATTTTTCTCCTTCTCAGTAGCTGGTGCAGTGCTATGTTTTTGACTTTTGGTCTGGGAACAGCGGTGATAACACCGATGTTTTCAGTTGCTGCTCAGTAATGTTTAGACTGATCAAGGACATTCTGAGCCTCATGCTCTGCCAGGGAGGAGGG
>WYDI02024361.1:0-21779 GCA_009867235.2 Psittacus erithacus
AGCATGAGACTCAGAAAGTCCTTGGTCAGAGTAAACATTACTGAGCAGCAACTGAAAACATCGGTGTTATCAGTGCTATTCCCAGGCTGAATGTCAAAAACACAGCACTGCACCAGCTACTAAGAAGGAGAAAAATGACTGCTGCTGCTGAACCCGGGACACTTGATTTTGAATATTCTATGTGAAATTTTACAAGACCATCTTGAAAACCTGATTGATACCCTGATCAGTGGAGTGACCTCATTTATCAGTAGAGCTAAGGGAAGCGTCCCAAACTGTAAGTCTGGTAGGGTAATGACATATGTGACTTCCCTCAGCAAACCCACACTTAGCTGGAAGTTTGATAAGTTTAAAATCAACCCTATATTGGTGTTTATGTGCTGTAGAAAGGTAGAAGTGTTTCAACAAAGCCTGTAAGCAACCTTCAGAATATATGCCAGAATATACTGGGTGTGTTCACACTTTTCTTTTAAATCTAAGGCAATGGTACACTTACCTGTGCTGTCAGTACGTTGTTAAGCCACCACATTAGAGAGAGAAGCCACTGGCTTTTCATAGACTCATAGAATGTTTGGGGTTGGAAGGGACCTTTAAGATCATCTAGTTCCAATCCTCTGCCACACGCAGGGACACCTTCCACTAGACTAGGCTGCTCAACCCCCATCCAATCTGGCCTTGAACACCTTCAGAGATGGGGCAAATACAACTTCATTTGAAAAAGGGCTTGTTTGGTATAGGCGATGTCTACCTTATTGAGAGCTTTAGGTTTGATGTTGCCTTCCTTGTAGACCCAAGACAGTTCTCATTTCCAAGTCAATCTGAATTAACACATACACTGCTGCACAGATACATTAGTAATTTTGTTTGAATAACATGTTTCTTGTTAAAAATCCTTTGGGTTGGTATAAATCAGTAGTTCAGATTTGCTGTTGTCATTCTATAATAAGTAACTCTCTGAATTACTTGTAAAAGGACCTGCCCAAAAAAGAGAAGAAAATCCCTTCAATTAAATCAAAACCATAACATATATCACTATCCTGGGAAAAAAACATTTTACACTTTTTAAAAAACATGCAATCAAAGTTTGAAACAGCATTGAGAGGTAATGCAACTCAACTTATATCTTAATGAAAACAGTTTTAATAATGCATTTTGCTTTGTAAACAGGTGAGGAACTAGAGAACTCACATATGATCAATTACAATATGCAGAGGATGGGCCATCGCTTGCAAAGGTGTTGTAATTTGATGGCATGTTCAGAAGTGTGTTCATACCCAAGCATATATAACCAGGTTTGTTCAGCAAGTGACAGAGCTACTTCTAATCACGGCCCTCATATTGAAAGCTGAGCATGTCCTTGTCTTTGCAGAACTGTGGCCAAAATGACTTTACAAGGCAAAAGATGAAGCAGGTCACTCATTTCTCTGGTGAATATTTATTTGCTCCTGGGTTAGGCAGGCAAAACAATGCTCAGCTGTCAAACTAAAATCAATCATAGTTTGCTTTATTTGCAATCATTCTGCCATGGAGGCTTGCAGTTTTGTCCTTGCTATTTGTGAGTTTCGAAAGCAAAATTAAAATGCAAAACCCTATCAACATGTGAACTCGGCACCCTCTGACATATGGGGCATGCCCCTCATCCAACACAATCTTTGGTTAACAGCTGTGAGGAATTTTACCAGGCTAAACAGCTTTTAGCTAACCCAGGGGAACTAGCATGTATTAGCACAGCTACAGAAGGTCTCTCCAGTCCCTAAATGCAAAAACATATTGAGGATTGAAAAGAAAAAGTTGCAAGGGGGACAGAGTTCAAATACAATTTGTTCTCTGGTTCATGGCAAGATCCATCTATGCTCACAAATGCATTCAAGTCAGGCTCATTTGCCACAAGTTTGCTTTTGCAAGTACTCGGCATGAAGAGCTCCCACTGAAGCCGCTGGGAGCCCTGGCACAGAGAAAAGCTGTTCCTCTGTGGAGTGGAGACAATTTGCACCAGCTGAGGATTCAATTCAAAGTACTTACAAGAGGAGATTTGAGTGCTGTGCTCCATTATAAGCAAAATGAGAGGCAGAATCATTCTTGTTTTGTTTTTCTTTGGGGATTCTTGACAGTGCAATACCATAAAACTCATCCTGGTATGTAACAACCCATTGACATAGCCAGGGCTGAATATGGCTAAACAAAAAGGTCTACCTAGACAAAAATTTGTTGTGGCCACTCTTTGAAGGTAGTTCTAAGAGCACCTTTGGTGAAATTATTTCACTCAGAGAAGCAATAGAAAAATGAAAGCATGTGAAGTGAGGCATATATCTAGGATTGCCATATTTTGCTCCTGATTCTTCTATAATGTAGGCAAGAGAAAGATGATGCATATACCAATTATATCAAATCTGCTATGAAAATAAAGATATACTAGTATATCCCGGCACTTGAGTCTCACCGTACCATTAGAGTTAATTCGTGCATGCCCATCCGCCATCCAGGGCACGCACAGCATGGTCAGACCCCACAGCTTGCGCACCCGTCAGCCAACCCAAGACACTGGCAAAGAGCTATTTTCTTACCAAAACCAGGTGAAAAAAAGGAAAGATGTTCAAGAAAAACTGTATATACAGTAGCAATGTCCATATAGTAAAGAATCCATTTTTTTCTCTTACTCTGACTCCAGAACAACATGCTTAAGCTGGTGTAGCCTGTAAAAAGCCCATCTATCACTTCAGACAATCACTGTGCTGCATAAGGAGGTGACCTGAGCACTTGTTTGCCATGGCGCAGGAGAAGGGGGGGGGGGGGGAGTTCTCCTTTGTCAGTGCGAAGGGTCTGTATTATTCTGTCCTTGACTGAGCTCTTCTGCCTCTTGCCAAGTTAAACTTCCATTTTCACAATAATTCTAGGTGCTGCTAAAGGCATTTGGTGAAGCATGAGGAAAGCTATTTGACATGGAAAAGGAAAATTCACAGGCCATGCTTTCTTCTGTAGAAATTATGTAAGACTGTTGCTGCTGCATTACACAAATAATTTTGATACATTAACTTGTCTTTTGCTTGTCTTTACCTCAATCTTACCCAAATACTATAGGTTTTTTACATGCCCTTTTTGGTTCTTAGTTGACTGCTTTCCAGAGAACAACAATTCACAACGGCGTCCTAGAGAGAGATTTTCCTTCACATACTCCAAATGCTGATGTGCAACAGCAGTTATTCAACAGCATAATAATTAATTTTTTAAAAGAGCAATACCTTTCTAATCCAACAAGCATTTCTCCAAAGGAATTGACAACACTGCCTCCAGCCAAGCTCTGCTGTGCCTTGTGCCATGGCACGAGCAGTGCAGCAAGGCTGATGCCAGGTGAATGTAAGTCCTTCACAGTGGCTGTGCTGTGTCCTGCTGAGTTATTTTTGCTTATCATCACCCTCATGTGCTACTCAGGTAAAACCCCGAGCTGGCCCATCCTGCCTCAAAGTCATATATACACTGCTCCTGAGGTGACAACTTCATGTGACGACAGGGTCACCGGCTTTTCCCACCATAGGTACAAAAAGCATTTCTGTCAGAAAACAGCAACATTTCTGAATCATTTTGTTCTGCCTTATCTCTTCCTTTGTTCAGGGCTCACCCACGCTGACTCTGTCATTAGTTTCTAACAATTAAAGGCATTCCTGTTTTCAGTTTTCTCTGAAACATGTAAGCCTCTGACAGTCATTTCTCACTGATACTCTTCTGTGATTTAGCAAATCCAAATACAGATCAGAATCTGACTCCAAAACCTTGAATCACCAGACACTTCATAAATTTTGCATTATTTCCACCTACCCATTGGGGTGACAATAGCAAGGACTGTTAGGTTTTCAAAGTGTATAAGCATACAACATTTATAATTCATATATATTTTATAAATATATGAAAGCTTCAGCAATTTGCTTTACTGCAAATGCCCACTAAATTGTGGCCAAATCTGAAGATGGCTATGAATGAATCCCTCAAAAATAGAAAAAAAAAAACCCAAACCCAAAACCAAACACTGATGTTAAAATATTTTTAATTATTTACATCTCTGTTGTTTCATTGTATCTTAAGTATCATTTTTAAAATGAATTCATATTTTATCTTGATTACTTACAAGTGTAGCACCATTATTTTGCTATGGACTTCACATCCCTATCTGTCTTGCTAATGGATATTTTCCTGTTTAGAGAAAATGAGAGCAATTCTATTTTACTTAGAGACCAACAATATTTCTGAGTGTTCATCCTCACTGTTCTGGAAGAACAATGAAACAGCACTCACATGAAGGATTTATTGGTGAGCATGCCAGGACAAAAACAGATGGACAAAACAAGTTTAGACAAGTGAATCAGAAAAATTGGATGACCTTTATCTCACAAAGTTACAGAAATTCAGAAGAAGCCAAAAGTTATTTTATTTCCTTTAATGGAGAAATTACAGTATTTGCACTTGAGCTAACCACTTTAATTTAAACCTGGTAATGTAAGTCAGTAGGTAGCCTTTATGGCCAATACGTATCGTTCCTGGAGCACAAATATCATAGAATCACAGAATGGTTTGGGTTAGAAGGGACCTCAAGTTCACCTATTTCCAAGGCCCCTGCAGGGACACCTTCCACTAGACCAGGTAGCTCCAAGCCCCGTCCAGCCTGGCTTTGAACACCGCCAGGAATGGGGCAGCCACAGCTTCTCTGGGCAACCTGCTCCAGCGTCTTACTACCCTCACAGTGAAGAATTTCTTCCTAATATCTAATCTATATCTACCCTCTGTCAGTTTAAAGCCATTCCCCCTTGTCCAATCACTACATGCCCTTGTAAAAAGTCCTTCACCAGCTTTCTTGTAGGCCTCCTTTAGGTACTGAAAATATCTTAAATGCCTGAAGAAAAACTTCATCCCATCTCAAAAAAGTCCTAATTCTGGAGATGTGTGGTTTTGGAGGGTTTTTTTGGTTTGCATTTGGGAGCATGTGGGAACTGACAGCCAAGATCGAGTGACTGGCAGTCAAAATATCAAGCTTAGGCAACAGCTCCTGGCTCAGAGAGCTCAAGAATGAGGATAAGGCAGAAATACAAAGGTGGGAAAAAACCCAAGAGGTTTATAGGCTGCTAAAGAGTCAAGGAGAAAAGACTAAAATATACCCCTGTTAGCAGCCAAGCGCAAGGTTTGGATTACAAGTTTTTAGGCATACAAAAGGAAATTGCACAAAAGAAGTCTTCCATTTTGATATTTTTAAGAAAGCAAAGCTTGTTCTTTGCTGGAGATGTAAGAACTAAAGCAGCCAAGGCAGAGAGTCAAGATATGGAAAGGCCACCACAAAAAGTAAGTTTTATGTCTATGCACATACAGTTGAAATTTGGAAGGGATCCCTGTGAAATTCAAACTCTCTAAAATCTATTGAATATAAACACTGAATCCATGCATTTCGCAAGTGGATTCTCCATACCCATTTGAGAGGAACAGTGACATTATTAAGAAAAGCAGATTAGTGTCCTTTCAGCTTTAAACAGAACATGTTCTAAGAAGCTGGAAATTTGAACTAAACAAAAGGAAAATGAAAACCTACAAAGGAAAATCATTTTACACAGCCTAACCATCAAGCAAATAGAAAAACTTCCAAAAAATGGAACGGCAAAGTTTGAGTCTCTCAGTCAATTCAACAATCAAGCGCCTCAAAGGGCTAGGTACTTGGTAGATTTGAAAGTATATGCACATATAAATTTTCTTTTCATCTACCTATTGCTATAGAAAATGGTATAACATTGACACAATACACTAGAAATCAACTACTATTGTAGAAAATTATCAAAGTCACTTCTCAGTTTCACATGGTCCACCTCAAAGGAGCACCATATTCCCTAAGATTTCCTGTGAAGCTTGCTGCCCCTTATTGCGCTAAGCACCCTGGGAACTTCTGTTTAAACACAATGAGACATGAGGACAGGCTAATGTGAATGGGTAGGTCCTTCCACCAGCATACAACTCTTATGCATATATAAACATAATATATGACAGAAGTGGTAGCCTTCATGAGAATATGTCATGCAATTTAGTAGAGGTACAGCCTTGCTCTGTCATTTTGAAATCAATGTTTACAATTGTACCATGGGCATATGGGTCTCTCTGTGGTTTTGCATAAATTCTGTATGTTTCTAGAAAGTTCATTCAGTACCATGATTTTTCTAAGCAACAAACTTTATGAGAGCATGAGGACATTTACCCTTCACATTGTGGCCTGACCAATCACTCACCATCTTCTCTACAGTTATGCTACACACAGAGCATGAACCTACATGCCTGCTTGAAATTGATGGTATTATAAAATGAACACTGCCGTGGCAGAATCTCATTTTTAAGAGACCTCTCTGTCTGGATCCCTGGTGGTTATGACTTTGTTCTTGACTTAACCCACGTCCTGATGCCCAAGTTAGGCTCCATTAACCTTAATGTGGCTCTGCCCCGGCTCAGGAGTTACAGGATCAGGCCCCAGGTACAATCATATCTCTACAGCTGCAACAGAACCAAGCACTTTTGCTTTCAAGTGGAATAGCTTTTTTGCAATCATTTTCCTGACTGCTTGAGTTGTGAGCCAGGAGAGATGCTGAGGCAGACCACATAATACTATGACCTTAAGAATATTTTTTTGGCAGGGAATAAAATTCTCTCTGCTTCTCATCTCTCAGCAGTATCAACCTTTGTTTCTCAGAGCTGTTCAAAGATCCAAAAAGACAGAATCATCCCATTCTGCCTTTTGCAAACCAAGGTGCTGTAATCAGAATGAAAATGCTCTGCAAAGATCTCGCTTTTTATTCTCAGCAATTAATCTTTTTCTTTTTTCTTCTTCTATTTCCTTTTTTTCTTTTTTTTTTTTTTGTTTGTAACACAAAATGGTTTCATACTGTCTAACAAGCAATTAATATGTTCTTCCAAACAAATCAGAACTGGAGAACCAAATTAACACCCTTCAAGAGTGATATATCAGCGCCTGATTTCACAGAATGCTTTATGACCCTTCCACCTAATCTAATGGATGGATTTTAAACATGAGAAAGTCTTAACATGGCTTGAATTTGGACACTTTGACTCCTTATGAGTGTGTTTTGTTAATTACAGTGAGCCTGTATTAAGCCAAGAAGTCATCTATGTATTTCAAAGATGAGAAAACCTTTTAAAAAATAGCAAACATGAAACATTATATTAACCCTAATTTTTATTGAGCCTTACCCAGCAAGAGTATTTACCATTTCAGTACTGCATACATCTCAAGATTATTTAAATCTAAAATCAACTAAATATTAAACATGTAGCAGTATCTAGTCAGAACTAGGGATATCAGCTGCTAATTTTTTCCACTCGTCTTTCACTTCCTTCAGCTCATAAACAGATTTAACAGAAAAAGAACCATGGAATCAAAACAACATATTCATGGGGAGGTATGTTCATTTAAGCAACAGGCTGTTCCAACATAGCTTTTAATAAGATAGATTAAATTGAGTGTTAATTTAACCAATGACAAAAATGTTTTTTCATACATTGCAATAATGCCAAGCTTTGAATTCTAAGGAATCCTCTGTTTTTCTCATAAGCTCCCAGATCTTATAGTCAGTTAATTAGGTAGTAATTTCATTTTTCATTTGGGAGAATGTGCGAAAAGCTACAATTCTAGGTGCTGCATTTAAGAAAGGCTGATATGAAGCAAATGCTTTAGAAAACAGACTGCAAAGTTAAAAAGAACAAGATGTGCACGGTTCAAAATTATGCATGTTTTGTGTTGCACTGTGGGCAAAACTTATGATTACACACATAGTCAAAGTATCCACACCAAGATGCAGCTGCTGAGAGTCCAGGTGGTGCCACTGCAGGAGCAACTGCAAAGATGGGCAGACAAGGAATATCACTTGTGCTATTGAGCCACTCATGGACTAATACCTTGAGTAATAACCAATGTCAGGGTATATCACAGAATCATAGAATCATTAGAATCATTAGGGTTGGAAGGGACCTCTTGGAGATCATCTAGTCCAGCTCCTGTAGCAGGTTATGCAGGAACGTGTCCAGGCAGGTTTTGAAAGTCTCCAGAGAGGGAGACTCCACAGCCCTCCTAGGCAGCCTGTTCCAGTGCTCTGCCACCCTCAACATAAAGTTCTTCCTCATGTTGAGGTGAAACTTCTTGTGTTTTAGCTTATGGCCATTAACTTATAGCTCCCATGAGAGCGGTCAAGTGGTACACAGAGTTAGATATACTAAATAAACAGGCAAGAGCAGGGCAAACTTCCTAATGATGTCCCACTCACATATGGTAACCTGTTCTGAAGAAGTACACTGAAAACAAGACTAAATTAGCCTGCATGCCTGTACAGTTCCTGCACTGCCAAATCTGGCAGCAGAGGCTCCTGCCAATTATTTTTTGTTAAGGGAATTGGACTGCAGCCTATGATTCATTTTACATATAGTAGAGCAAGAGTTGGCCTACATATAAAAATTCACACTGGTATAACTGTGTCAGTTTGGGGTGTGATATTTTGCTGACAGTTTTACCTTTAAAAGACCTAAAGTAGATCTGGTTAAATCTGTACCCAGATACCTTATACTCAGTGAGGGTTGTTTTTTTCCTGGTTTTCAGCTAGAATAAACAGGCTAAACTATATGACTATGGCACCTTACAGCAGGCTGCCTATATTTATCTATTCATATCAAAATAATACAGATGACATGTAAGGCTAGACACATACCAGAGGTTCCCCAAAAAAAGAGAGGATTATTAATAGGCCCTTTGCATTAGCCATCTCTTTACAGAATCACAGAACAGATGAGGCTGGAAGCAATCCATGGAGGACACCTGGTCAAAGGCTCTGCTCAAACAGAGCCACTCAGATCCAGTTGCTCAGGACCACGTCCAAACTGCTTTTGGAGATCTCCAAGAATGGAGACTCCACAGCCTCCATGGGCTACCTGTGTCATTGCTTGGTCACCCTCACATTGAGAAAGTGTTTCTTGATGTTGCGACTGAACCTTTACAAGAAGAATAAACTTGTAGGGTACAACTATTCAATAAAATGTACCAATATAATAATTTTTTTGACATGTTAACTGATAGATGTATGTAACACCTTTTGATACCAAAAATAAGAATCTGTATCTTTGTTCTGAAAATGATATTAAGGTAGTGGTCTCCATATTCACACTAGGGGAATTAACCATGTTTAACTGAAATGTAAGGAAGCCTGAAAGTAAACCCCCTCCATAGATATCAGCAACCTCAGACTTGCCACAAAATCATAACCAAAAATGAGCTTCATTCTTAATGCAAGCTACCAGTTTATTACTCACATAAGTTGTAGTTGTAGAGATCACAATGCAATACAAATATTTTAAGAGTCAAGATTTACATGGGGAAAAAATTACTTTGTTAGCCAACTATGGCTTACTTTATTACCATCATTAAGTTCTAAGTAGATTAAGAAATGGAAAAAGAATTGTTTTTCATTTTTAACATTTCCCTCCCCATTAATACTCCTCATCAATTGCAGTAATCAATCTCAGTTGGACACACTGAGGTTTCAAATTGTAGAGTCTAGAGGGGGAGGCTGGTTTTTGCACCTTTTCCATACACTACTTTCTCCAACAAAACTAGTTTGGCAACCACATGTCAGTCTCTTGGCAAAGGTTCTGACCTCACCATTTTAAACACTGTTTTCTTAATATAATGTTGACATATGGCTATTGTGCTCCTAATCTAGTTATTTTGTGTCTGCTGTGTTGTTGCTATCTCATCTTCTGAATTTCCTTCAGGCAATTACTGTCAGAGGCATTTAACTTCTTCTGCTACATATTAACCATTGCCAACGTTCTCTTCTTTCCAGTGTGGAGAGGCTGGTTATGGGGCCAAAGCAATATCATTGCGAGGGGTCCTAGATAGACCTGTACACCGGCAAAGCCATCTAAAAATATTCTGATCACACACCAAAGAATGGCAGAGAAGCTTTAGAGAGAATAAAGCTGTTCTCTTGGCCTTCACATGTCACAAAGCCAGAAAAAAACACACTATGTTGCTTTCATTTCTTATATGTTGAATAGTTGCCTGTGGTTAATTACACTGCATCGTGGAAGGTGCCACTATCAGGCAGTCGGATTAAACCAGTTGAAAGTGATGTGGGGAAACAAATGGAAAATAACTCAGGTAACCATATAAAGCAAGTACAAAAGCTCTAGCTGTAAGTAGGCAAAACACCATGTTTAACCATTTTATGTTAAAAAAATAACACCCCTGCAACAAACAACAGTACAAGCTAGCACACATTGCTCACGACCATGTGTTGACAATATTTTGACTTTGAGCAAGCCAGCCAGAGGTATGTATAAGAAACTGAGAAATGCAATAGCTGGTAGGCACAGATTTAACACAAGGACAGGAGAGAGGATGCTCTTCACACCAACTCTTACTGGTTCATGGCACACTCCACATCCTGTGATGGGGAGCAGCTTCCCTCCTGAGATGTTGCCCAACATACACCAAGGCTGTATCCACCCTGACCAGCCGCTAGTATTTCCTGTAACTTACAGCTTCTGTTCAGTTCTTGTTCATTGTTCCAATGTCTGCAACCCTAAACTATGAAAAAGCTGCCAACAGAGTATGATATCAGAAAGTAATTATTCTATCAGGCTTCTCAGGGCTAACTCTGGATGGTCCTCTGAGAAGAGTCTCTCTCTTTTCATTAACTATAAATAATTCACATCACAGGCTACTAGTCCGGGCAGTGTGAGCACCTGGTCATCAGCTTTGTGTTACTGTGTTTTGTCTGCATTCCCAGTGCACAATATAACTTCCTTTTTCTTTGTCTCTGCTTATGAAATAGGGATGACAAGACCTACTTCACCAGCTACAAGTATTCCAGCACATTATCAGGTGATCAGCTTTCCCTTTACAGGCATGACTGGTGGTCATAATGTTTGCTTTCACGGAACAAATTGCAGATGTCCAGAAAATCAGCATCTAAATTTGTTCCAGTATCTCATTTTGAATGCAAGCTAAATCCTGTGTTTTCAGATTGTACCCCACAACTACTAAAATAAGCACTTCCTGGGGGCTGGAAAATAAATCCTGAAAAAATATACCATTGATTTCTCAGGGAAGCAAAAGTAGGTATTTGAAGAGAAAGAACAAAAGATATGTGATCCATTCCTACACTTCACAGTTTGCCACATTTGGCACTGAAATTCTACCAAACATTAAGTTGTAAGATAGCATGTACTATTTACAAAAAAACTAAATATAACTGTTGGTTTTACTCACAAATGCCCATACTTTTCTTTAATGATTTCTAAAAGAATTATATCATACAAGCATAGGTTGCATAACTGCCAGTTAGACAGACATGACATGAGTATTGATAATACCGTAAAAGCAGCAGTTATGCTTTACTTGAGCACTTAGATTAAATGGTATCTGTGGCAGCTAATCAGACAACTGGTTAGCTATTTCGAAACCAGTTTATTCATAAAATTCAATGTAGCATCAAAAACAATGTGGCAATATGACTAAGCTGCCATCATATAGGTTGAAGCATATTGGACAAGAGACCCATTTGCAAAGTCCATGATGATTCGGCTGTACTGCAATATTCTGTCAGCCATCATCATTATCTTGTACAGGTACCTAGTGGATGAAATAACAGTCTGAACTACAGAGAACCTGTTAAAATTCACAGTTCAGTGAGATGCTGATTACAGCAGCAACCCTCTTTTCTTCTCCCTGTCACTCCCACCCTTTTGCTCTTCTCCACTTCGTTTTTCTCCTTAGAACAGCAGACAGCGGTAAAATGGTGCAGGTAACATGTGGTATATTAGTCTTATTAGCACCCATTCACAACGAACTGCATAGTTGCACTCTTCCTGACCCTGTGCTGCTCAGCTTCCCTACTGCCAGGGCACACACTTTCCCTGTTCCATACAGGAACACCTACATGAGGGATCAAGACCCCTTCTTCTGTCACTGGTTGCCTTCTCCTTTGCCTTCTTTTCTGCTTTCTCCTCATTTGACCCAAGAAAGAAGAGCTACTTTCTGCCTCCTCTTTACACTTGAAAGTCTCATTGTTTAAATCAAATTACAAGCTTACATTCCAGCCAATCTCTTTATCCCCTGAAACCAACTTTGGATGTAAAAGATATTACAATATTCACCATAAACATTAGCCTGTTCCATGACTGTAATTTTTATCTCCTAATTGAACTAATTCTTATTTTGCTTGCCTCAGTGAGCTATTTTAAGGAATAGTTGAATGAGATTACGCTGGTAGAATTGCTCAGAACAGAGATTTGTTTTACAGAGGGTAAAGTACAACACTTCAGAAATGAGTTTACAATTAATTGCCTGACAGGTGATTGTTAAGAACAGGCTTTTCCCCAGCTTCCAAAACCAACTGATTATGAAAGGAGAATTCATGAAAAGTTATATAAAAAACACCTATATGTCATGGCTGGATATAACCCTCCTGTGAGGCCTAACACAGGCTATAAAAATGTCCACCCATCTAAAGCATTCTTCTGAGCCCCATTGATATCAATGTTGCTTGCAGAAAAGATCTCATTTTTGAGGGAAATTAGGATATTCTTCCACTCTCAGCAAACTGCATTTTCCTCAATGTTTTTGCATCAAAAAATAAAGAATGCTTTTTAAAAAAAATTTTCTTGCTTATCTTAAAATAGGAAGGGGAACATGGGGTGGAAATCCAAACAACAGGTCAGTTACTGAATGGATTACTCAATGCCATTCCCAAAAGCTGGTTCACAAAATCTCTGGTTCATTGGTCAGAGAAATGGGAAGTCTCTACAGTGCCGGATCTATTATTCAGAGCTGCTAAATTTTTCTTCCTACCTCTCCAGCCCTGAATCCATGAAGCACACTGATGTATTTTGGCTAGCACAATCAATGTAATTAAGAAGATGCCCTGTGACAACAGGAGTCACCTGTGAGACAATAGAAACACAAAAACAAGGGTCAGGACAAGAAGCTGCACTGGGGCTTGGGTGGAGTTGCTCCTCCATCATGCAGCAGAGTGAAAAATCAGGAAACACTTTAAAAAAAGGGTTAAAAAAAAAAAAAAAGAGAAAATTATGCAACTGATGTGTCTGATGGGCTTCCTTCTTTTGCTTTCTTACTCCCTCACCTCCAACAGAAATAATAAATAGAAAGACTTGGTGTAGCCAGTGAAACAGGGCCCAGCCACCATCAGCAGCTAGAAACCAATTTGAAATCATCATGCCATTTTCCAGGTAATAGATATAAAAGTTTCTGTAGGAGACAAAGCACCTGATGTTGGATCACATCATCAGTTTTGTACTGATGAGACATTGGATGGGTTCTCTATTACATACCCAAAGAGTGAACATCTGTCTTACCAGAAAGGTTATTCAGGCTCAGCCAAAAGCTTTCATACTCAGAGATACATGTCATAATTCGAGACTAGTGAACTGGAGATATTCTGGGAGAAGAAACATGTCAGCAGGGAATATTTTAACACAGCTGAGATTGGTTTAACATGGAAAGGACACTCAGAGAAAAGCCCAGAGTCTTAGGGTTTTCTATTCCTCTTTAATTCTGAGTTGTTTGTTTAGGTTTTTTCCTGTAATTCGGTTCTGCTAAACGCCCAATGGACACCTAACAGAGATGAACCACTCTCAAAACCAAAGATTCATCTAAATTAAACAAAATAACTTTAAAGTTTAAAAACATTGGCTCTGATATTAATTCAAGCATACGGCTTTTTTTTTAATGAGGTAACAGGAAAATGCTCCCAAGCTAAGGGAGACCTGCCTGAGACACAGTAAACCTCTAGAAAGCATCTATTTGTGGCCAGCAAAAAGATGAGTCTTCAGGGGAATCTGCCTGCAAAGTACATGGTGAAAAGCAGGCTTCAAACATCTCCTGAAGGTACCTTTCCAGAACACCTATAGTTGGCTGGGGTAAATATCACCTAACATGACTATAAAATAGCACCTTCCTGGACTCACAGAATGTTACAAATCAACCAGCTGAAAATCAATCAGCTATCAGAAAACTTCCTGAGAGGACTTTCAGAAGACATTCCATTTGTGACATTTAGGTATCCAGCTACAAAACATGAGGGTCCAACCTGGAAACTTCACATGAGCAACATCATCAATTTTAATGTACCTGTTTGCATGAATAAATCTTTTGCAGACTGATTTTATTTCCTAAGCAGGGTTTGTACAAATGACATCCTAAAACCCTTTACAGAATTAAATAACACTGTCCACTGTCTTGTATCTGATATAAATTACAGCAAACAGCATCATAAAGATATTGCATGGTGAGTAAATTAAACCATTCAGTCGTAAGGTCGGTGACCAAGGGAAAGAAAAATTAAGAGATATAGGTGAAGGGGAAAAGATATGCTTTAAGATGAGGGTTGAAAAGAGATAAAGTTGATGAGGCAGAGAGGTACATTCATGCAATGGAACTGCATACAAAGAAAAACTTTCAGCTATTCCGATATCCAGATAAACCAGCCATGGACAAGTTTTACTAGACACACAGTACATGGAGGCTGTCACACATCTTCCTACACAAACAGCAGTTCTCACACCTTGCAAATGAATTACAGGGAGAAGCCTAGTGTTTGACTGGTCTATAACTTGTTATGTATCTAGTTTTTCAGTTCACTGCCCTATAAAAGGCATTTCTGCTAGCACAAATCCAGCAAGACACTAAGAGAATAGCTTCAACCCATAAACCAGAGACATAAATGGTGTTTCCTGAGAGAAGCAGAAACATTTGTGAAGGACCTCCAAATCTGCTGCTGTTACATGCTGACTGAAGTCACTCTATTTTGGACTCTGGCAATCCACTGTGCTAAAGCGATGGACAAGATTACTACAGTCACAGTAGTATAGCCATGGCAGAAAATCCAGTCAGGCAGCACTGGGTTTGGTTTTAACTTCCAGTAAAACTTATGGGCCATATCCATACTCATAGTAGGTATTCTCTGCCACAAAGTTCAATGGAACTCAAAAAAACAGATACCCCCATAAACACAAGGTTTATGCTTGAACTTCAGCAATTAATTTAAGGATTGTGTACCTCAAATGTTCCCCAGTAAAACTGGGATGTTAGCTCTTGGTAACAATAAATGAAGCTAGTGAAAAGTTCCTGTAATCACACACAGCACTAGAGACAACGTCTGCCTAAAACTTTTTGTGTAACATCAATCAATAGACAAATAACCCAATGCCACAATTAGAAAGGGTTGTCAGAATTTTAGGACTTCCTGCAACTACAGGTAAAGAAATCTCTTTCTGTCAGAGTCAGAAAGAGATTTTGGAAGTTCCTTTAAAGTTTACAGAAGCCTTCCTATACATCAGTCTCACCAGACCTGATGGAGCAAAGCTGAAGGCAGCAAACCCACAGGAGGGCCAGCAAATGTGATCCTTTCATTGGATGCAGAGATATCTGGTACATAGCTTCATAAGTAGACCTTATTCCTGTTGTCAGACTAGCCCTTTTTTCTTGAGGGAAGATGGATCTGTATATGAAGAGAAAAAACTCATTGTACTACCTAAGTCTTCACTCCAGGTCTTCCTGCCCCTATTCCTACATGCACCTTCTCCCAGTCATAGTGCTGATCACTGTCCTGGCCTTGCTACCCCTGCCACCTCTGTCAAGGAGTCTCCCAAACCTATAGGGATCATCTAAATGATTTTTTTTTTTCAATAAATCCTATCATCTGAAGTTTTCCCTCATGATAAACAGCTCAGGTGTGACCAAGGTGTAATGTACGCTTCATGTAGATTCATGTCATCCATTCAAATTTAAATGTCCTTGAAGGCATAAGGGATATTCACACACAAAAACTTGGAGGGGGAGGGTATGTGACAATAACAACTTTTATATTTTCCTTTGAAAGCAACAATCCTTGAGGAGAAGGCATTTATTTTAAAATCACTTGTTATGTGTGGATAGTGCAGATGTGTCACTGATCAGGGTAGTTAAATGAAATATTTGCCCTTTTTGGCTCATGCCCTTCATCAATGTTTTGCAGCTGAGTGCGCAGTCGGATCCCTCCTTTGACCTTCCAAGAGAGATTTTTTTCAAAAATTCTATTCTATTACTCCAACTTTTCTAATCAGTTGACTTGGTTTGGGTGTTTTTCTGCAAAGGTTACGCACATGTACTCACACACACACTGAGTGCATCTGAAAAGCACGTGTGAGAGAAGTACAAGACGCTCAGAGCCACAGACATCTGGAGCAGGGGATATTCCCACTCCCTCCCTTGTTGGGGTAGAGAGAAAAAGAGAGTGTGAGGGAAGGAAACGGCATGCTTCAAATTTGCAGCCAGGAACTACAAGCCATGTAGGTACCTTTTTGGTCTGTATGAAGACCTATCTGCTTCCCTTTGACTCTCACAATCTGGACCAGCTGCAGCAGTAGTTTCAACATTAAAGTGGGCCTATGCCCCAAGACCACCGCTCTCAATATTTCAGCTAATAAGTACCTCTGGAAGGGAGTAATATTTCAGTTCCACAGTCCAGGAATTATTTCCTTAGCCTATATAAAGGATTTTCAATTTTCTCAATTCTCATGAATGGAAACAACAGCAAATGACATTATATGACAACAAAACAAAGGTCTGGACAATAAATAATTACTTTTTTTCTGAGGTTTCCATGTCCCTTAGTCAGATGTTCATTGAAGGTAGATATCTTAACAATTGAACCAATCCCTTCAACGTATCAATCATCCTTTAAAACTGAAGTTGCTTCATTTTGGTTCTACTTAGAAGAAATTGTTCCCACCCCATCCTCTCCACTTCCTTTTCAAGGTACTGCACTGCAATCAAATATTTAGCATTTGTTTAATTTAAACTGGAAAACCCTACAGTCACCTTGCTGAACTGCATCTAAAACATCGTGCTAACTGTCATTGCTCTACAGAGACAACTGCTGATAACTCATCAGTATTTCATGGTCTGGAAAATAATATGCTTTGTTCTGTTGAGAAGAAACAAGAGAAAAATTAGTCACTGCTTTGTTTGGGTTTTTTTTTCCAGAGAAGAATGAAAAACACAACAAAACAGGTCTATTTAAGAATAGAAACTGAGCATTTTGGTTCTCAGCTTTGGCAAAGACTTTTCATATTTCCCCAGACTAGTCACACTGGCCTTTATTTTCCATGGTGATATCTTATTTTACATTCTCAGACACCATAGGCACGGTCTTCAGATGCACCGAGCATTCCAGATTTATGCTGTTTTAACTGGAGGTACAGCCAAATCATGCTTCCCTGAAAACTGGTTGTGAGGAGACTCAGGTAGATGAATGGATAGAAGAGCCACAAATGAAAATCCACCACTGCTTTTGAAAAATTGGATATTAATAATGCTTCCTCTGAGTTTTCTCCTCTTACGAAAAAATGCTGTACCTGCTCAACACACCAGAGCATTACAAAGCTGAAATCAAAGCTCAGGTACAATATCAGAATCTTGGAAAAAGCTGCCTCAGAGGAATGATTACTTAGCAAATTCGTCCTAGGAAATGGAAAGGAAACGTGTTAGGTCTTATTGAGCCTGGCTGTCGAAGTGAGATCGCAAAGGTTCTATCGTACATGGAAAGGTTGCACATTTGAAAAACAGACACATTCTTAAACTGCTCTTTAAGTCACATGAACACTCACTAATTCTCCATTAGCCTGCAGATTCCTATGCACAAAAAGACGAAGACTATGCATTTTTTCATGTAGCCTGGGAGCTGTGAGGTCACCTTTACTGAATGAATTTGTCAATAGAGTTAGAGTTTCAATTTATCTAATATACCTTACCTAATAAGGCTGTTCTTGTCATAATTGCTGATGTAGGGATAAGAGGTTAATCTTTTAAGTGACAGCACTGAACTCATCTGCTGAGAGATGATCTGGAGCTCTCCAGTAAAACATTCATGGCTTCATGTCTTCTCTCTTGCACTTAAATCTACGTTAACAGTTTCAAAAAGCTGAAAAGCCGGGCCTAGGCTCTGCAGTGACCAATAGCACTGCAGTTAGGTAGTGTACTCAGCTCAGTGGGATTAATGTTCAGTCATTGGTAGACTTAGTAGTGGGTGGAAATGACAGATGGAATTTAAGTCTTTTGTTTGAGGACTTTGTTCTCCTCCTGCTTGTGCAAGAATTTCTCCGTGATATTTGGCTTTCTTTCCAAGAGACCTGAAGCACAAATCATTTTGCTTTGTTTCCCCTTGGGGTTAAAAAAAAAAAATAAAAAGATAAAAAGCCAAAAATAGGGAAGGAAAGCACTTATTTCATAAAGACAGGTCATTATCAAAAATCTTAGGTCAACAGAAACAAGACCCAGCGTCCTTTCAAATTTGAAAGTGTACCATTAAATCAAATGAAATTTGCAATAAGTGATCATTTGAAAGTGTATAATTTGATCATATAAAATTTGTGGAAAATTATCAGCGATGAGAAACCATTTTGACATTAAACTACAATTTTCTTATAAGAACTTCAAATATAGTCACATTTCCAATGATTATTTTTTAGCTCTGGATTCAGTATAAGACTGACTTGCAAACAAAAATTGGGAAGAAACCACAATGACATTTCAACAAACCTAACTCTTAAGGGTTGTGAAGTATAAAAACTAGCAATTGAGGTGAAAGAAGGAAGCGAAGAGAGCAGGGTCTCCTGGTTTCCCTTCAACTGTACTTTCCCCCTTAGTCTGGAATTTTCTGCAGTTAAACTGTTTTGAAAAAAGTATAGAGTGCAACTCAGAAGATAATGCTCTGGAATTGTTTCCTCTAATGAGAGTTTAAGCCTTCCCTGTGCCCGGCTTGTTCACATGCAGTCCTCAATGAAGGCCATGTGTTTGTAACTCAGAGTAGAATTTGAACTCAAAACTTTGAAGAGCATACAGGTCATGTTACTTATACTTTCTAATTGTGTTTTATGAAACATGAGCAGTTAAATAAAGATATGTTGGACAACCTGTGGTGCTATCAGGGATATAGATACAGGTCCAGGTCTGTTATACTTAAATGGCAAAAAAAGAAGAACATATGCCAATTCAAAGATTTCTCAGATCTTCCAATCAGACTGCTATCAAGGATCGTATTTGACTACACTTTCTGAGTGGGAACACCACCACCACCACTCATCAAACTGTGGGCAGTTCCCTGCTAAAGGTGTAACAACCTTCTTCAGCACTGGGAGTGTTAAAACTTTTATTCACACATTAGAGTCTGGCTAGACCTGGTCTCAGTACAACAATCCTTCCCAGACAATCTTTTCTTTTTTGTGAAGAGGATGCATTTACTTCCCTGAATAATACCAGAAAACTGTAATGTAATCATTTCTTAAATCTGGGCTTCTCGGTTTCACCTCTGAGAGAAAGGACCTCTGTTTCTACCACTTCCACAGGCTGAGCACCTTGCTGTCAAAGTTAGAAAGAAATTCAAGTATTTGAAGACATGGAAGAGAGACCATCAGCGGTGAACTCTTGATAAACCATTCATCATTCTTTTCAGACCTTTCAGGTTATTTCCAGAGTGAAGTTCATTTGTAATGTCCTTCACCGCTTCTCCATGATGATGAAACTTCTTTACAATCCTTTATAATGTGGTTTGCTGTCTATTCTGCAACTTAAGTCAGTCTTTGACCAATTAGTACCTGCAATCTCAGCCTGTCAATGGCAAATCAGCCACTAACCCACCAATAGGATTTTGATAAAGAAAACTCAGAAGAAGGAATGCAACAAATTTAATAGCTAAACATTAAAGTTCAGTTACTGGTGGTAAAGACAAATATAGTCCTGGGACTAATTTCCACAGAAATTGGAACAAATATCTCTTACAGGGCCTTTTTTAAGACACATTCAGAGTAGTTAGTTTGGTGTGCTTCTTCCTGAAGTCAGGTAGTCAGGTATAGTAAGGGAAACGAGGTTTACCTAGATAACAAAGATTTCAGCAGTAATATATTTTATTGACTAGAGCGTAATGAAGGCTGATTAAGGTAAAAGTATCATTATTTCAATCCTTAAAAGGAAGACCTTTTGTCTCGTCATGTTAAAGAAATTTCATTATGAACAAAATGGAACTTGAAAATCCTTGAAAAATCCTACTAAAAAAAGGCACACAAGGTTTAGAATAATTTGGAAACTGCAGCATAAGTAGAGCCATACTGAATATGAAGAGGAAACACATTTAGTTTAAACCTTAGAAAGGGATTTCTCAAAGGGGGATGAAACATAATGTTTGCTATATGCAAAACATAAAGATTGCCTCACCATTCCCTTTTAGATACAGCATATGAACATATCTGCTAAAAGTCAAAAGTGAAAGACTCTAGGAAGCTGCCAGACCTAGGGAAAATGAATATTCTGCAAATATATTTATTTTACATGTAAAGAAAGGCAAAGCAAAGAAAAATGTTGTTAAATATTTACTCATCACCCAGTAGCTTATTAATCTTTGTTGCAGCAAATACAGCTGACTGTAGAGTGTGGGCTGAGATGGTCCTTACCAATAAAATACCATAACTGGGATTCACAGGTAAGCAAAAACCATGACAGGAACAGTGACTCAGCTGCACAAAGAGCTGCTGTACAGGCAAACCTGGCTGCAAGGAGCCATAATTGTTGTATTCTCTTGCTTTTTCTTCCCACTATGATTTTCTTAATCTGGCTGCCAGAGTTATCTTGCACCAGCAAACGTCCTCTAATTATTGCTCCAGAACCATTCCAGCACTATTGGAGTCCATGGAGTCATGCACTATATTCTGATCACCTACTATAGGCATTAAATATTAAGGGTTGCAAAACATGCAATCAAATGTCTAGTCCCAGCCTCATGATTCAGCCTGCCTATATAAGAGAAAAAGCTCCCTAGGTGGTCCGTAAGGAGTCTGATTCACCTTATCAAATGTCTTTTTCTCCTCTTGGTCCTCTAGGTTTCCTGAATGCTGAACATGGAGCTGCCTACCTCCAGCTGGTAGGAAACAGTGGTCCTAGCAGGTGTGCACTGGAGCTTGGTGCAGTTTTACAATATCACTTGGTCAGAGAGGACTCAGCAGATGAAGTATTCTTCTGACAGATGTAGCAGCAGCAGTGATAAAATCATAGAATAGAGCCATAGAATAGTTAGGGTTGGAAAGGACCTTAAGATCATCTAGTTCCAACCTGCCTGCCATGGGCAGGGACACCTCACACTAAACCATGTCACCCAAGGCTCTGTCCAACCTGGCCTTGAACACTGCCAGGGATGGAGCATTCACAACTTAATTGGGGAACCCATTCCAGTGCCTCACCATCCTCACAGTAAAGAAATTCTTCCTTATATCCAATCTAAACTTCCCCTGTTTCAGTTTTAACCCGTTACCCCTTGTCCTATCACTACAGTCCCTAATAAAAAGTCCCTCCCCAGCATCCCTTAAAGACCCCCTTCAGACACCGGAAGGCTGCTATGAGGTCTCCATGCAGCCCTCTCTTCTCCAGGCTGAACAGCCCCAACTTTCTCAGCCTATCTTCATACGGGAGATGCTCCAGTTCCCTGATCATCCTCGTGGCCCTCCTCTGTGCTTGTTCCAACAGTTCCATGTCCTTTTTATGCTGAGGACACCAGAACTGCACACAATACTCCAAGTGAGGTCTCTCAAGAGCAGAGTAGAGGAGCAGGATCACCTCTTTCTACCTGCTGATCACGCTCCTTTTGATGCAGCCCAGGATACAGTTGGCTTTCTGGGCTGTGAGCACACACTGAAGCCAGCTCATG